>CATIWM010218101.1:0-25277 GCA_949671775.1 Mallotus repandus
CATAAATCCAATTCCATTAATCTTAATTAATTGATTAAACTCTTTAATCAATAATTAGATTAATAAGGTGATATGGAAAAACTCTTTTAGGTATGACTTACTAGGTTCATGTCTAATTGGCAATGAGAATATAATATCAACTCTTGATATTATTTGAAACTCTTTCAAACCTAAATGTGAAAATTCCAATTATACACATTTAGTTCTCATAAGTTGTGAGTGACCCTTAGCATCGATACCACAACTACCCAATTAGAAATGAATGCATATAATGATTCACACGAACCTTTATGGTCATAATTACCGTGCACTAAAATCCCTTCATTTGAAGATCCTGACATAGCCTAGAGTTAAGGTTTAATCAAAATCTAATAGTTTTATCATATGACCTCATCTCAAGTTATTCTTGATAAAATATAACAAATACTTGAAATAATTTCTAGTACTGAAACTCTTTCAGACTGTGTTATGTTTGTCCTGGCCAGGAACTCTATTCATCAAGAATAAACTTAGATAGCATAGGATCTACCCCAGTTCACTTTAGGCAATGAATCCCAACTTGGTTGAACACTCATCCTTACATTGAACTGACTAGAGCCACCACACGCCATATACCCATGTATGAATAACACAAGTATGTAAGCGATAACAAACTCTAACCACTCAAATGTGGATGACCGTGTCAACTCAGGTCAAAGGACTATATGCACCATTATGACCTAGACTGTGATCGTTGACTATAAGTTAATAACCTTGCGATCACTAATCTAACGTCATTGTTCGATCCACCCATAACATGAGTACCCACATGTCTATTCTGATATCTCATATCAAGTAGCATGAGACTCACTACCTCCCACTATTAGTATCACATACTAATCAAGGAAAATAGACAGAGGTGATAGTCTAATTAATATTATCTAAATATTAATTAATTGACTATGAACAATTTATAGCATATGTACTAAATAAATTTGTAGCTCATATTATCAACTCTTGATAATAAATTTATTTTAACATAATGCTAAAGGATAAATACTCAAATAAATAAACACTTTACTTAAATGAATACTTTGTTGCCATTCGGGATAATTTACAATGTCATTATATATTACAAAATGGCACTAAGGCACATCTATACTAACAATCTCCCACTTGCACTAGCGCCATTCACTACAATATCTAAGACTCATTTTCTCAAGATGACGGTCTAACTATAGCTGGGTAAGCACTTTAGTCAGTGGATCAGCCACATTATTAGCTAAAGCTACCTTTTGCACGAGCACATCGCCCTTCCCAATAAGTTCTCTGATAATATAGAAGCGCCTTTCTATGTGTTTGGATTTCTTGTGAAACCTTGGTTCCTTCACCAAAGCAATGGCTCCATTGTTATTGCAATAGAGAGGAATTAGTGACTCAATGGAAGGAACCATTCCTAATTCAGTTATGAACTTCTTAATCCAAACAGCTTCTTTAGCAATATCTGATACAACTATGTAATCGGCCTCTGTAATGGAATCAGCAGTGATACTTTGCTTGGAACTTTTCTAGCTCACTGCACCTCCATTACAGATAAACACAAACCTAGAGATAGACTTTCTATCATCCACATCTGATTGAAAATCAGAATCTGTGAAGCCATCTATTTGTAAATCACCTTCTCCACAAGTCAATACCAAATCTTTAGTCCTTCAAGTATTTAAAGATTGCCTTGACTGCCATCCAGTGTTCCAAACCTGGATTAGATTGAAACCTACTAGTCACACTAATAGAATAGGCAATATCAGGCCTTATATACAATATAGCATACATTAAGCTTCCTATTGCCGAAGCATAAGGAACTTTGGTCATTTGTTCCATCTCCTTGGGTGTCTTGGGAGACATTCCCTTGGATAAATGAACATCATGCCTAAATAGTTTTAATCCTCTCTTGGAATCAAGCATGTTGAACCTCCTTAATACCTTTTCTAAGTAAAGACTTTGGGATAAACCTATCATTCTCTTCGATCTATCTCTACAGACTCAAATTTCAAGAATATAAGTTACCTCCCCTAATTCTTTCATGGAGAAAGTTTTAGATAGTCGTACTTTCACAGAAGTCATTATTCCAGCATCATTTCCAATTAGTAAAATGTCATCCACATGCAAGACAAGGAAAGTGAGTTGGCTCCCACTAAACTTTTGGTAAACACATGGCTCATCTTCATTTTTAATAAAATCATAAGAAAAAATAACCTCATCAAAACGATGATTCCAACTCCTTGAAGCTTGCTTTAAGCCATAGATAGATCTATTAAGCTTGCATACCTTTGAGCCTTCCTTGGATTTATAACACTTGGGTTTCTCCATGAATATGTCTTCCTCAATATAACCATTAAGGAAGGTGGTTTTGACATCCATTTATCAAACCTCATAATCATAGTGTGCGGCTATAGCTAGAAGAGTTCGAATGGATTTAAGCATAGCTACGGGTGAGAAGGTCTCCTCATAGTCGACCCCTTCCCTTTGGCAAAACCCTTTCTCTACAAGCCTAACTTTATAGGTCTCTACCTTTCCATTTGTGCCAATCTTTCTATTGAAGATCCATTTACACCCAATAGGTACTATACCCTCAGGAAGATCAATAGGTATCTAAACTTTATTAGCATACATGGAATCCATTTCAGCTCTCATAGCCTCAATCCATCTTGAAGAATCTTTATCACATAAAGCTTCTACATATATAGTAGGATCATCAACATGAATGGTTTCTTCATGAACATGCAACTCTTGTATATCATGAAGTAAATCGTATCTCTTAAGAGGACGAGATACCCTACTAGATTTTTTAGGAGTTGGTGTGATGACATTTTTAATTGGTATAGGCTCTTCGGGTTGATCAATATCTATTTTATCAATTTGTTGGGCTTCTTTAGATGACTCCTCATTTAACATTATCTTCCTCCCTCTGCCACTTTCCTTTAGAAACTCTTTCTCAAGGAAAATAGCATCTTTGCTTACAACAACAACTTATTCAATAAGAAGATAAAAGCAATACCCTAAACTGTCTTTAGGATATCCAACAAACCTTCTTTTAATCGATTTCACATCCAACTTGTCCTATTTTAGCCTTTTAATAAAAGTCAAACATCCCTAAATCTTAACATGTTTAAGACTTGGTGTTCTACCATGCCATATCTCATATGGTGTAGTAGAAACTGATTTGGTTGGGACACGATTAAGGATATAGCAAGCTATTTGGAGTACAAAACCCTAAAGTGAAATGGGAAGATCAGTGTAGCTCATCATTGAACGTACCATATCCAATAAAGTATGATTCTGCCTTTCAGACACACCATTCAATTGAGGTGTTCCAGGCGGTGTAAGTTGTGATGTAATGTCATGTTCCTTTAGGAACTCTATGAACTCAGTACTTAAGTATTTACCTCCTCGATATGATCTTAGAGTTTTAATACTTTTCCCAGTTTGGTTTTCTACTTGGGCTTTGAATTCTTTGAACTTTTCAAAGGATTCACTTATGTTCTTCATAAGAAACAAGTGCCCAAACCTTGATAGATCATCTATAAAGGTTAGAAAGTAGTAGAAACCACCTCTAGCCATTTTTGAAAATGGTCCACACACATCACTATGTATGATTTCCAACACATTTTTGGCTCTTGCCATATGTCCAACAAATTGTGATCTAGTCATCTTGCCTTGAAGACAAGCCTCACAAGTCGGATTGGATGCAGATTCAAGATTGCTCAAGATTCTCATCCTTTCCAACTTTGTGATCTTATCCTCTGCAATGTGATATAATCTCAAGTGCCATAGATGTTTGGAGTTAGAGGCATTTTCAATCAATATTACATTTCCATTACTCATATTAAATTGAGGCTTATTGTTATTAGAATTATTATCAACATAATACAAACCATGTATTAAATAACCCATGCCTATTTTATTACTTCCAAAGTAAATATTACAAACGTCTCTTTTGAAAAGAAATTTATAACCTTTTCTAGTCAAACTAGAAATAGAGACAATGTTTTTATAGGCATTAGGTACATATAATACATCATCCAATAACAAAATATGATCATGCAAATCAATAGAAGTAGATCATATAGCCTTGGCTGCAATACTTGCACCATTGCTAAGCTTTAAGTTTACTTCATTAGGCCTTAACCTTCTCTCATTTGCTAGATCCTGTAAAGATAAACAAATGTGAGAACTAGCACTGGCATCTAATACCCATGCATTAGATGAGCTCTTAGAACATTTAGAAGTAATTAAACTAAAGAAAGTCTCACCTTTTCCATGATTGCCCTTTTCTTTTGTCTTGAAAGACTCAAGGAACTTAAGAAAATTCCTCTTCCAATGCCCTTCTCCTTGACAATGGAAACACTTTCCCTTGTCTTGCTTTTCCCTCACATTGGCCTTGCCTTTATTCTTGGCTATGCCACCCTTAGGCTTGACAACACTTATCTTGCCTTTCTTTTTCTTATTACCTTTATTCTTAGTCTTACTAGAAGATGCAATAAGAGCAACATCCTTCCCCTTGCCACTTTGGATAGCCTTTTAGGCTATTACTAGCATGTTTATAAGCTCCGCAAGAGTGCACTCTATTTTATTTATATGGAAATTTGTAATTGTTTGCCTAAAAGATTCGAGAAGTGATTGAAGGATCAAATCCAATTGGAGATGGAAGTTTATTATGAAGTCTAGACTCTCTAGCTCCTCCATTAATCTAATCATAGAGTTCACATGGACTCCAACATCTTCACTTTCCTTCATTTTAGCACAAAATACCGCTTAGATATCTCATATCTTGCGGTCCTACTTTGTTCACCAAACAACTCTTGTAGGTGAAGTAGGATTTCTTTAGCATTTGTGTACTTCTCATGTTGCCGATGGATCTTGGTGTTCATGGAAGCCTACATTATGCATCATGCTTGAAAATCATCATTATTCCATTTTTCTAGAGTTACTTGCTGCTCTTGGGAAGCATTATCGGGAAGTGTTGCTGGTGGTGATTGATTCAATACATAAAGAATCTTTTCGGAAGCTAAAACAACTTTTAGATTCCTAGGCCAATCAACAAATTTAGGGCCCGTGAGCCTATGTTGGTCGAGTATGACTGATAGCGGGTTTGAGGGTCTCATATTATCAATTTTTTGCAAAGGTAACAAGATTAATTTGTTGTATAACATTGTAATCTTACCATTAAATATGGTATTTAATCAGAATGGTCTCCCACTAACTTGGTGAATCTTACACTTCCAGGTAGGAAATGGAAATCATGGGCTTCTAATGGGTGATGGAGTTCTTAATGATCACTAATATCCCTCAAGTACACATTGTCATTCTTGGAATTTTAGTTCTTATCAAGTAAGCAACTCTTACCATCACATCTCATGTGAGGTTCCATCAATCTAGCTCCTAATGTTACGGGCCTCAGGTGCACATTGTCGTTCTTGGCCTTTGGCATTAGTTAGGTCTACACCATTGAATCTATGAAATGTATAAACTTCAACACTACACACCTCAGGTACTCCTATTTGCCATTCTTGGCATGTAGTGTGTTTATACACCTACAACATCTCATGCTTAACAATAACATTACATGAATCTCTTGAAATTCATGTACACCCCTATGTGTCCATAGCCAATGTACATGATCCAAAACCATGCAAGTTATTTACTCCAATGGAGAGCCTAGACCTAAATTTTGTTTGGAAGATTTTTGGGTCTTTACTTAAGGTCTCACTTTGCACATTAGCCATTTTAACATTGCATACATCATATGTAAACTAAGCATGACATTTTTATACATATACATATCTCATATGCATATTACATGGCATCACATATAGAATGCTTTCAACATATATATCACATATATACATAGAACATGCAACATGGATGCACAAATATGGTTTGATCATGGACCCATTCTATTCTAACTCTTAGAATAACAAAATGGCATTGAAACCAAAGGATGACATTGGGACTGTGCCGACTCATCACAGGTGTGCCGACTTGTTATAGAGGGTGAGTGTGCCGACTCGTGACAGGGATAGCATATGCCGAGTCGTCACCATGGTGCCGAGTCATTACAGGGGCTATTGGTGCCAAGTCATGCCTGAGTCGACACAGTGGTGACGAGTCGGTTCCACTTCCCTTTTCTCCAACTTGAACTCTTCAAACTCCCATTTCACAACACACTTGTGAATTACATCAATTCCTTGGCATTCCAAGGTTAATATTACATCATATTTCTATATAACTAACTCTTAATTACATAGCAAATAATAAAACTAATTATTATTACAAATCAAGGATGTAACCTAGCCTATGATAAATCCATTCATATATGTCAAGCATATATTAAGTAAGATGCAACTATTGCATTTTTAGCCACAACATTTGTAGCTAATATAAAACATAATCACAACTCTTGCAATTATCATCAAATTTAGCACGTGTTAAGTGCAAAATGACACTTTGATACCACTGAAAGGAGGGGTGATCTAATCACCTATGTGGACTCGGTCTCATCAAATAAGGTGACATCCACATATACCTATTAAAGCACGAAACACTTACGCTCCTGGGCAGAGAGCCACATTTCGTCACACGATCACGCGTGAGAGTTCCCTGGAATCGGATAGTCCATGCATCTCATGCACCGTATCACCATGCACTACTATCCTTTACTCTGATACCACTGAAAGGAGGGGTGATCTAATCACCTATGTGGACTCAGTCTGATCACATGAGATGATGTCCATACATGCCTATCAGAGCACGCAACACTTATGCTGCTGGGCAGAGAGCCGTGCTTCGTCACACGATCACGCATAAGAGTTCCCAGGAATCGGATAGTCTATGTATCTCATGCACCGCATCACCATGCACTACTATCCTTTGCTCTAATACCACTGAAAGGAGGGGTAATCTAATCACCTATGTGGACTCGGTCTCATCACATGAGGTGATGTCCACATATACCAATCAAAGCAAACAACACTTACGCTCCTAGGCAGAGAGCCACACTTCGTCATATACCCTTGTGTGAATAACACAAGTATGTAAGCGGTAACAAACTCTAACCACTCAAATGTGGATGACCATGTCACCTCAGGTCGAAGGACTATATGCACCATTATAACCTAAACTGTGATCGTTAACTATAAGTGAATATCCTTGCGATCACTAATCTAACGTCACTGTTCAATCCACCCATCACATGAGTATCCACATGTCTATTCTGATATCTCATATCAAGTATAATGAGACTCACTACCTCTCACTATTAGCATCACATACTAATCGAGAAAAATAGACAGAAGTTATAGTCTAATTAATATTACCCAAATATTAATTAATTGACTATGAACAATTTATAGCATATGTACTAAATAAATTTGTATCTCATATTATCAACTCTTGATAATAAATTTATTTAATATAATGCTAAAGGATAAATACTCAAATAAATAAGCACTTTATTTAAATGAATACTTTGTTGCCATTTCAGATAATTTACAATGTCATTATATATTACAAAATAGCACTAGGGTACATCTACTAACAGTTACAGCCCCATATGAGTATATATATACACACACACACATAAAGGGGGACATACAAAATTACTAAAAAGTATACACTCATTATTATATAAAAATTGGATAATTCAGTCATTTACTAATGAAAATAAAATAAAATTAACTAAAATATAATTTTAATGTAATTGATATGTTTTCTATTTTAATTAGGTTAACTTTTATGTTATCTCTAATAAAAATTAAATTAACTAAAATATAATTCTAATTTAATTAAAAATATATTTCCTATTTGATTTAAGTTAACTTTTATCTTATATTTAACAAAAATTCTAATTTAATTGAAGGTATATTTTCTATTTTAATTAGGTTAAAGTATATTTTATCTAAATAGAAAAATTATATAATTTATTTTAAAAGTATATATTTTTATAAATTAAAAATTAATAAATAAAAAATAGAGCAAACAATTTGTTTGGAAGTATATTTTCTATAAGAAAAGTAGTATAATTATCGTTTTTAGATATTCTTATCAAATTTAACAAAAAAGAGTTAAAATTAAGTTAATTAATATTTATAATTTAATTATTAGTGAAACTTAAAAAATGACATCAAATTAATTTTTTTGCTTAAATAAAAGTATTAATATAAAAAATATTGAAAAAATAAAGTATCATAGTTCAAATAAAAAAATTACTAAAATTATGATAAATTATAAGTTGAATAGTAATATTTAAATTGTTATATAAAGAAAATATAACTTTTTATTATTTTTAAATTTTTATTAACAAATAGCTAATAATTTTTATTATCTTATAATTAATTATGACTATCATTTTTTTTATATAAAACCAGTTCTAAAATTGAGAAAAATTAATTATAAAAAATATTGAAGTAATATCATATAATTATTTAAATAAAATATTTATAAAAATTATAATGAATTATAATTATATTAAGTTAATATCAAATTGTTATAAAAATAAATAAAAGTGTTATTATTTTTAAGTCTTTTATTTAATAATAATAATTTTTTTATTTATTTATTGTATGTCACGAGTCAAATAAATTTTTTATTTATGTGTGAAACACATGATTGTTTACTTTTATATATATATATTTTTTATGTTATTTAAATAATATCAATATATAATTTATGTTGTTATTATTTTTATATAATATATATATAATTATGTAAAAATTTTAATGTATTAAATGTTATTTTAATAATAGTAAAAAATTATTCTTAAAAAAATAATTCATGATATTTTATAAATAAATTCAAACATACAAATGACAAATAATTTTTTTATTTGATAATTAAAAAATTAAATTGACACCATTTTTAAAATAATTATGATAATTTATAATATTAAAATAGTTATATTGCGAAAAAATTGACATAGATGTATGTGTTACTAAATACATAAAATAATTAATAAGTAAAAATTATATACAGATAATTGTAAAAAATAATTACAAAAATATATACAAATAACTTTTTCCCAAATTTTTTAAATACACAGAAAAACTATTTATTTTTTTTTTTTTTTATAATTATAGGCAATATGAAATTAAAATACCTATATTAAAACTATTTGTTTTACTATTATGTACTTTTTGCATTTATTCCTTTTATTAAGGAAGGAAAATAATACCCATAATAAAAATAATTTTTTTTCTTCCATCAGATCATAAATCAGTGTTTTGTAGAAGAAGAAGAATAGCTGTGTGATTTCTTTTAAAAAGTGCGTCACGGGATTTCAGAAGTTGAATTAAATTTAGAATTCTGCATGTGATTTATTGTTTGTTTGGGTTGTAGATCTGATATAGACGTTGGAAAAAGCATACGATGATAATTGGCTGAAGGTGAAGAAGGTATGCAATTCATTTCCCTATTATCGTGCAATTAGTTCTCTGTCAAGGTCTTCTGATTTTATTTTATTTTTTAGCTTTTTTTTTTTTTTTTTGCTTGATTCGGTGTTTTGAATTGTTCTAAAATTTTAGTCGGAGTAGTTTTTGCCAATTGAAATTGATAATTGTGATGAATTTGAGTTTTGGGTTTATTACTTCTGTTTTGTTTTGGTAGGTTGGTTGATTATGTGCAATGATAGAGGGTGCAAGAATCCGGCTAAACCGATGGCAACAGGCTGCAGTAGCAGTGGGTTCAGCTGTGGGTGCATTGCTAGACCCAAGAAGAGCAGATTTGATTGCAGCTCTTGGTGAAACAACTGGAAAGCCCGCTTTTGAAAGGGTTCTTGACAGAATGAAAAGGAGCCCAGAAGGCAGAGTGAGTTGCTTCTTTCTTCAGATTTTTTCTTTCCTTCATCACTACTTATAAAATATTCATATTTCATATGTAATGCATTGCTCTTTTACATGGTTGAATATTCATTTGAAATATATTGCTTTTTTGTAAATGTTTAATAAAGCATAAGATATTTTATTTGGTTGTTAAGTAATGAATTTTTGGATTGCTCGTGTTATTAAGATGAAATTTGTGTCATGGTTACGGTGTTTGTTCTGGAATCATGCTATTCTGCAATTTCAATGGAAAGCAAAGCAAATATTTTACTTTTACAAGAGTGATAAAAGAGTTTATCTCAGTGTGTGTGTGTGTATACATATATGTAACGGGCAGTGGAATTTCATTGATTGTCGTACAAGTTACTTGACTAATTAATATTGTTTTTCATTTTTATAATGCGCTTAAAATTCTTCAAGTGATGGACCGCCAGTTGATTGATGTCACCAGTCATTGAAAGAGTGGTATTTCTTTTCATAATTTCTGAATGAAAAAATGATTGTTTGCTAACATTCTGTGATTTTTGTCAACCTTTGCATGCATGTAGATGGTCTCCTTTTTTCCCTTATCTCGTTGCTATATTCTTTCAATATTTCTCTCATTTACTGGCAATTACTCATCCTTTCTAGAGCATTGTTTTCTTCTCCAACAAATAACAACTGAATTACATTGCATGTGAATCTCTTAGAGAGATTGAACTGATGAAGCTCTTAGAATTATGGATACCTTGTATAGATACTCCCGTGATTTCCTGAGTTGATCAATATTTTGGTCTGCTTCATTAAGCATTTAAATGTTCTTCAAGATAAATAGAAACCTTTTTATACTATGCTTCTTATAAAGTTAGAAACCAATTATCCTCATAAAAATTATCAGCATGAATTTTTTTGCGTGACACTCATGAAGCAAAACCACTGAATTTATTTCTGACAGGCAGTTCTCTTGGAGAGACCACGTGTTATTTCAGCAAAAGTAGGACATGCATGGGATTTACCTGCTAACACATTTGGTGCTGCCTATGCTAGATTCATGGGATCCAGGAATTTTTCTCCCGATGACCGTCCGCCAGTGCGCTTCATGGACACAGATGAATTGGCATATGTAGCCATGCGAGCTCGTGAAGTACATGATTTCTGGCACACCTTATTTGACCTCCCCACCAACCTAATTGGTGAATCAGCACTGAAGGTGATAGAGTTTGAGCAAATGCACCTTCCAATGTGCATAATGTCTGTTGTAGGGGGCACAACAAGATTTAATGAGAAACAGAGAAGATTGTTCTTCCAGCATTACTTCCCGTGGGCAATCCAAGCTGGAATTCAGTGTACAGACCTTATGTGTGTGTATTATGAGAAGCACTTTCATGAGGATTTAGATGACGTTCGAAGGAAATGGGGCATAACTCTTGCCCCTGCTGCTCCTAAACAAAATGCAGCTTGATTCACTGCAGTTGCAAAATGGCCAGAGGAGTGCTGTGCATCATCATTTTGAGGATTTGCCTTGCTAAGCCATTCTATTAGAGACGTTTACAGACAGCTATTTGCAATGACAAACATTTTATAATCTTAATTGCTGTTGACGGATGTATGATACAAGAATCTGAAACCTACATCAACCATCATTTTCTGGTCTGAAGAACTACACAAGCAAATGGTTGGAAATTGGGTGGCATAATTTCAGCCATATAAGAATATTCTCTAACAATAATGATCAAAGTTGTGAAGCAGGTTATGATGCTTTCTGTAATTTTACTTCTCTTTTGGTTGGTGCTGCCAGTCAGTGAGAATTTGTACCATCGAATCTGAACTAGATTCGTTTCATTGCACTTTTTGAACTGTAACTTGAATAATTTCTATTTGCCAATTAGAAATTTCCCGGATATAATTGAAAAAAAAAGTTTAATCCTGAATTTGGTAAGTGCTAGTTTTCAATCATTTATATGATGATTCAACCACCCCTTTATACTGTTTTCAGCTTTCAACACCATGTATTTTACACGTTACTAGTTTGTTGTATGCCTCCTAGACTCTTAGTAAGTCTATAATAAAGAATCTATCGCAAAAGGCAAAGATCTGTGCAAATTATAATAATGGTGGTGAGAGCAAAATCTCAGTCAGAAGTATATCAGACTTTTGAGATGGATGTTTAGCTATTTGGAGTCTTTTAATTTTCCGATATTTTACATTATTTGCTGTGTTTGTAGCTACAGACTTGTTGATTCCTTAGGTAGACAAAGTCAAACCACAAATCAACTAATTGTAAAGCCTTGAATTTTTTGGCAAATCTCAAACTTTGTCATTCAATTCAGGCTTCAATGCTTTATTTATTGTGATTTTTTGGTGTGTTAATTATATAAGGGATCTAGATCGTGGATTGTGGAATGTGTTTCTTAATAAATAAGGACAAACTTTAGTCATGTCAGGTGGTCTGCTTCTGTTTTAAATTTTTGCTGCACCTGCAAGAGGACACACCCTTAATGTCTTGGTTATGTTTCTTTTCAGGCACCTTTTTTATTTAATATGCACTGTATCAATCAGGACAACACTACAGATTGGCTTTATATCCTTCTAATAGCACCTCATCATCTGGAGTCTTGCTCAATCCAAAGCTCTTGCTGCAAAGATCACATCTGGGTGGGTAGCCGTAGTTTCCATTGTGTTGCTGTCAGAAACAATTATAATGTGAAATAGACTTCTCAAAGATGGCTAATGGCTAAATGCATCTCAGCTAAACTCTTCACAGTATACCTTCAGTATAAACAAGGGAGGAGAGTGCTGGGGTTCGAATCTTGCTCTCAACATTCATATATCCATATCTTTTGCTACTTGAAATACTCGTGGGGGACACAGTATTTCCCACTTGAAACCTGTCTTGTGTTGCCTTATTTATTTAAAATTCTATTATTGTTTTTGTAAGGCATTGCTTATTTAATTGTCAAAAGAAAAAAGGCATTGCTCATTTTGATCAACAGTGGCAACTATAGGTTTGTTTCCATTTAGGAAATCATTTGTTGAAGTCTTGTTTATACTGAAGGTACATTAACACCTTTTGTTTCCAAAAACTTACAGCTTTTCTGAAGCTATTTTCTGGAATTTCAGTCTTTCATCATCCCTGATCTAAACTGGATTCCTTTATCTATTAAACATTATGAGTTCTAAGACAAAACAAACGGCGAAATGCAAACCCTGCCTTTGTGCAGCATTGATTAAAAATAGTAACGATTAAAGGAACAACAAAAATATGATTATGGAACTGCACCTGTTATTGCGTAGAAGCAGAACAACCTTATTTACCATAATATTGAGAACCATGTTCCTATAAAACTAAAATAAAAACTCCTCCCATACCCATAATTTTTCTGAGGAATTGATCAAATGTATCAATCGCAGCTACACAGTTTGTAAGCAAATTGCAAATAGTAGTCAAAATGTAATTCTATTATATCAATTGTATCAACTCATTGTCCAAAAATATTTACAGCTACCGAATCATATCAAGACTGTTAATAAGACCCAAAAAAAAAAAAACAATACATAGGAAGCAAATAATGCTTCCAGCATTATGTGTGACTATACCTGAAAGAAATGCTCATCTCTGTATACAATACAGTGGATGTATATGTATATATATATATATAGAACGCCTCTAAACAGAAAAAAATAATAATAATAATAATGTAGGAAGATATGCTCAAGCTACCATAAAGAATGGAATAAGAACCATCATAAGTGCAAAAGTTAAGGAGTTTAACTTAGGCAACTTAGGTGAATTATTCCCAACAGGACGCGGCAAATTTGACACATCAGAAGAGTTACCACTCCCTGCAGTGGCTTGTGGATTGACTGCAGTAGCAGGAGGGACTCCAGGACTTATTGGGTCAACAGAAAGGGTGTTAGAGGCTGAATCATCATAACCTGACACAAATGACATTATTCTAACTTTATGTCCCAAGTAAACAAGAAGTATTTCATGCAGAAATCCAATCCAAAACAGTAAAATTATACTCACAGTTTGATGCCTTCCATCCCAATACATTCCTTTTGCGATCAAAAACTATGCGATAACCAGTCATGAAATTTTCTGCAATATGACAAACATTCAATATTGTAAAGAACAATTCCTCGGTACATCATTCAAATTTGAGAAAGGAGTTTTTATTTTCTACTCTATTCATATTGCATATTGCTTCCAAGCCTTCTCCAGAATATAGCATCCAAACTCAGAATCAGACTTCAGACAGAAAGTAGGAAAATTTACCATTTTATACCACTGAAAGTACCTAGCCCGTATCAATATTATCATTCAAATATACTCTTTATATTTCTGTGGCTTAGTTTAAGCATCATCTTTTGCCAAAAAAAATAAGTGGAGCATGCAAAATTTACCCAACACATAACAAGTAGAACATTAGTTTGCTGACAATTACATTGGCCAATTGCCATATCTGTGAATTATTTGTATAACACAGGATGGAAGTGAGTTGGGGTAAGGCAAAAGAAACATTAATATGACAAACATACTCATCCAAGATGATATTCAAAGCTCAACATAACATCAAAATATATGAGCAGCAGACCTATTTTTTATTCTTTTTTTGATAAGCAAAAGAAGAGCACTTAAAAACAAGAAAAAGTTGGAAAAAGACACTCACGTCCAATGATATTCACATCTCCACTTTTGACAACAGCCAGACAATATACATATGCATCACCCTGTACATTGAAAATAGAAGAGTTTAGTTGTAATTTACGAGGCAGAATTAGAACATCATAATACTAGAGGAGAAACTTTACCGGAAGACCAACAATTTCTATTGGACTAGTGACATTAAATTGACTTCCACCTTGCATCACCAGATTCACCGTAGGAATCTCAAGATTTGTTTGATTTGAACTGCATTGATAAGGAAAGTAAAGAGTGTAAATGGTGGTAAAAGGTGCACATATAAAAAAAAATGAATATGAAGTTTTCTCCAGATATTGACCTTAACTCATAGCAATATTCAAATGGCAAGTTAGCTTTATTTGAGAAGCGTTTTTCTTTTGCCAGGTTATTGAACTGCAAAAGTACCATAATTAAGCATCAAATACCAAAGCTATAGAGGTTTATACTTCAGTAACTATCAAGCCAAAGTAGTAAGAATACTTACACTCTGAGTTATAAGTGTATAGGCCGGATCATTTAGGTATGTGAATGAGGTACCAGAATCGAAAATTGCAGAGAACTCAAGATCAGCATCTCTCCCACCCACATTTATTTTAGTAATGCTGATGTTGTAAGTTGGACTATTGACAGGTTCACATGCATAAAATCAGAGCATTAATTATGAGATTCAGCTGAAAATTAGCATATATGAACATGAAGATTCAAGAAGTGAGTACTAACTGTGATTGCATCAAGTTGAAAGGTGTTTCTCCTTGGTCTGAGCTTCCTGTATCTCCAAAACTGATTCTCCCAGGACCATCAAGTCCTCCAAAACACATGGAAAAGGAATTTGAAATATACCCTTTTCTTGCCAAAGTACTAGGAACGGATATATTAGTCATACCAAGCCCAAATAAGCCATTTGGAGCAGCACCATCCAAAAATGAACCTGTTTGTACTTTACCACAGCTGCAAAAAACATCGAGTCCCCATTGTGCTATAGACAAATTAGAATTTCCAACTGGATATAGCGAACAGGATAGAACGAAAAGCAATATTAAGGAATAAGACACGAATATTCATCAAAGAAAAAGAAGAAAATACAAACAACAGAACTTTTTTTTTTTTATGAAAACTCAAGGGAGTGTGTAACCAAAATTTAAAAGACTTCTTCTGAAGTCTTGGACTTCTGACTGATCCTCCAAGTATTCAATCACAAGATAACAAGGTATTCAAAATGCTACCACAGAAGCTACACAGGTGGTCTAAAAGCATAACAACCTGAAGTTTTTGACAGTAAAACAACGGAAACTACCTACCCAAATGTAATATTTGCATCAATGGCTTTAGATTGAGCATCATCTGTAGTCAAGTGCAACACATCCTCTACCAAGACCCCAGTTGATGAAGTGTCATTAGAAAGATATAAAACTTGATAACCACAAGTGCTTTGAGGAGAAGAGCATTGCCTTCTTTGTGAACATAAGGCATTGTCGCAGGTTACTTGCTGGCTTGTTGATGAATTATTAGGGCTGTAGACGTTAAGATTTATTACTACCTGTTTGACAAAAACGAACAATAGTTAAGTTGGTCATTCCACAATAAGTCAATTTAATAGCAAATTACACCCTTTTTTTTCCTATTGTGTAGGGCTAATTTTACAACAGATATAACCAAAGGAAATTGAAAAATACATCTCCAGTAGAGGATTGCAAGCCATGGACACAAGTAGTACTGCAATCACAAGGTAACCAGAACAGATCACTGCCAGTGTCTAGGGCCACAAGAAATGATAAACTTGGTGTCCCCACAGAAACATTAGCATAGTGTAAACTGCAGGAGAACAAAAACAATAGCAGACATAAATAACAAAACATTCACCTTTGTTAAGCTAAAGCTAAATCAAACAGAAAAATAAAGACATAATAACTATAAAATTTAAGATTTCCCAGAAAATTCAAGGCTTTACAATTAGGTGGCACAAAATCAAGAAAATAAAAATGCAGAAAACTTCTCGTTTGACTCTCTCTCCCAAAGCTAATCAACAACTCTGTTTCTTTTTTTTTTCTCTTTTCCAATTTCATTTTCCTCTAGTTTCACAGCAGCCAAACAGAGTAAAAGCAGTTCAAACCAACAAAACTTTACCCAATTCTCGAAATCCATTAACAAAAAAAAAATAATTAAAAAGCAACATAAAAGAAGAAGAAGAAGAAGAAGAAGAAGAAGAAAGACTTACAATCCAAGAGAATTGAGCTGATAAGTGTCGTTGCCATAATAGAAAGTAAGAGGAGTAGAATTATTATTATCAGAAGTAGCAAGTTTACGACCATGGATTAATCTATCGCGATGAGCCATAGAACCATAATAGTGAACAGAACCTTTCTCAGGTAAGTCATCAACTACTAACATGCCTTTTACTGGATCAGAATAACGATGGTGGATATCAAATCCAAATGTACCAAACCCATGACAGAAACTGAAGAAGCTGCAGCTACATAATGATGTCCAAAGCAGTAACAAAAGAAAATAACTATAACTACAGTTACTGTAACAAGAACAAGAAGTTAAACAAGAAGAAGAGGAAGCTGCAGCCATTAGAGTTGAAGAAAAATCAAGAATTTTTTAGAAAGGTGCAGTAGTTGGGTGTTTCTCAAAAACTCTTGAAGCTTTTGGTTCAGAAAATGGAAATTGAAATGGCTGGCGGTGTCTGTCTTTGTCAATGTGAAGATGAATACACAGGTATTTGGTGCCATGAAAGGTCAGAGCTTGTAGGTCCTCTCTTTTTTTAATTGTTATTTTTTTTTATAATAATCATTTGAAAATAATGTTTTTATATTTAGCCGTGGGACCTTTACTTCCTACATTTTTCATTTGTGCCCCTAAACAACAACTTGGCTAAAATTTTTTTTTTCAACTTGGCTAAATTGAATGTATTTGAGTAGGTATGTATCAATTTGCAAGGAAGAGACTTTACCTACATTGAATTGATGGTGCAATAAAATTACTATAAACTAACAATTTTTCTAGTTACTTTTATAAGAAATATAGTTTAAATAAAAAAATTAATTAATTAACTATCAACTAGTGAAAAAAAAAAATTCTAAATAGAACTAATGAAAATTGAAATATATAATCTAGGTGTTTGATGAGAAATAATTATCATGAGTTTTCTCTACTTGTTAAATCAAACACCCTTTAAATAAAATATTTGATATAATTAACTTCTTGCCTGTACTTTTTTTTTAATAATTTGTCTTCTTTTCATGGACATACAAATTTACTATATTAACTTTTTAAACATCAATGTCTTTTTATTAATATTTTAATATTTATATGTCTTAGTTATATTTTTATTTTCAAAAACTACTAAGAATATATTGTTATATAATTTTATTGTGTTATTTTTAATATTCAAAATTTTATAAAATATTTTTTAGAATTAATATATAATTTCACGTATATCTTATATTATATTTTTTAAAATAAAATAACTACTAATATTGAATGTAATGTTTTTAAAGTTTCAAAAAAAATATAACTAATTTTCTTAAAAAAAATATAATTAATATCTTTAATAGTCATTAAACATATAACAGCAAATATAATAATATTAATAAAAAACTATCAACAATATTTTAATCAAATGAGCTCTAACTATTAATTACTGTTTTTATATCAATTTTTGCATTACTTTTTCGAAGTTGGTATTATAAGTCTAACGATCGAAATCAATTTCTACTCTTTGAATGTTGAATATAAATTGAGGATTTTCATTTTTCTCAAAAATTGCGGAATGGGAGAGATAAGAGTCATAGAGAGTGAGTGGAATGCATTGCCTTTAATGCTGTTTTTGACTAAACAACCCATTAAAAAAAGGGAGGCAAAAGGGCAAAAAAAGAAAGGACTTTTAAGAAAACAAAAGACGATGGAGGATAAAAGAGTAATTACAAGAAAAAATGTGGTCATAGGTGCAAAATCACAAAAATAAAAGGACAGAAATATAAATGAGAAAGAGAGAGCGCGTTAATGGTTGTTGGCGGAAGCAAACCGTTCCTTGACATAAATAAATAAAAGACTTTAATTACAAATAAAAATGGTGACGGAAGCTCTATGACATTCCAATTTCAAGTCTGCTCTTCTCTCAGGCACAAATTATTTATTATTGTAGCCTACTGCCATGTTGCATCCCGCAAAAGTATTAAATAAAATTTTTAAAAATTATATTTTTAGTTTCCTATATTTAAAAGGAGAGTATATCTGGAAAAATGTGATATTATTTGCAGTAAACTACAATGATACTGTAGCTATCACTTACGGTTCCCAACAAATAACATTATCCTTTATTTTTGTAGCATTTAATCATTCAAACTTTTCATTAAGTTATTTTTTGAAATAGTACAAATTATTAATTTTTATTGTCATAAAAAAGAAAAAAGAGAGTGGGGAATTCAAACTCTTCTCTTCTCATTATAAATATTCATACATTTTATCACTTGATCTACTTATGAGAGCTACTTGTAGGAACGAACAGTTATTACAACTTTTGATACTACAAGGAACTTGTAATTTTTCTCAAAAAACAAGTAACTTGTACCTAATTATTTATGACCAATTCAAAATTTAAAAAAAAATATTTATGACACACCCAACTAATCAAGCTTTGTCAACTATACTTCTGGGATTAAATTTTTTTTCTTTCTTTAGATATGATCATTTTTGTTAATATTGATAACTAAATAAATTTTTAAATTTCACTATTTTTATATTAATAATTGATGATCACAAATATTATGGATAAAAGATTTAATTTGTTCTCCACATATAATCATATAAATAATTTCTTAATTATATAAAACATATGTATTAGATTACAGACACAACGCACTCCTTCATAAATTGAATTATATTAAACACATTCATTTAATTAGTAATAGAACATACTCCTCATAGAATCATGACAATTTATAAAAATATATTAGTCATATGATTTAAACGCACGCTCCACAACCAATATGAGAGATCCTAAAAGATTAATTCACTCTCTTGCGAAAATTATTAGTACAAATTTATATTTTTGTATTCTAAAAAGAGTTAGACTTAAAATTAAATTACAAATTAAATGAGCCACAAATTTAGTTAACGATTTAATTAATGTGATATGATTAGAATGTTTCAACTGATTTCAGTGATACATAAAAAGAATTTAATAATTACTAAAATATCTTACCTTCAAGTTCTACATATTAGCTTACTTCAACATAATTAAATGTATTAATGAAAACAAAGTAAATATTAATAAAAAAATTTTATTAAATTAATTTTAACTCTAACCGGAATAAATTATTTTAGATCAATTGGTTGAGTTTAATTTTAAAATACTACTATTTCTCGTCATTGTCAAAATTGTCATACTAATTCTAGCTAGGAAGGCTATAGGATTTCAAATTAAATACATTTTTAGAAAAATGCAAAAATAAATTTCTTAAAAACAATAATAAACTGATTTCCATAATATAAAAATTATATTTGCTCATTTCAAAGAATTAAATAAAGGAAAAAAATATGGTCTTAAAAAGGTTTTTGGTCACCAACTCAACTCTTTTTTAGTCCGATTATAAAGTCAAATCTATTATTTATCAACTATCAACAATATTTTAATCAAACTGACTTGATCAAAGAAATATTTTTTAAATTAACTTATAAATATCATTCATTAACAAGAGGCAATAAATAAATAAACTTAAACTAATTTATATATATATAATATTTTTTTATTTTCAAGTTTAAGATAATTATAGGTCATAGTTTTTTTAGATGTCATCGTATTCTTTTTTATTTTTAAAATTTAGTTTACTTTTTTAGGTAATAAAACATATTATTTATATTTGTTTTTTTTTGAAATATTTCTGAATAGAAATTTATGCATCTTTCTATATGGTTTTCTTCTCCATCCCGTGGGATTTTTTTTTTTTAGTTTTAATTTATGTTTTGTCTCTTTAAATATTTATTAATAAAAATGTATGTATCTTTCTGTGTAGTCTTTTTTATATTATTATTTATACATATTATAAATTTATTTTGCTTATATCTTTGTTTTTTCTTAAAATAATTTAATAAATTGCGTAAATATGTTAAAAATAAATTTTTATAAATATAATTTTATTGAAAAAAATTTACAATAATTTATCATTATTTTTAAAGAATATGAAAATATATATTCTAAATAATTTTATTTAAAATTGTGTACACATCCACATATATATTCAAACTTATATAAAATCTCTAATGATAAACTTTTCTAGATCCGTCTTTGATTTGTTTTGTTTTTTAAAAATAGTGATAAATTTGGAAGTAGCTACCCAAGTCCAATTTTCCTCAAGTTCATGCTAGATGATTGACATCTCATTAAAAATTAATTTAACATCTCATATTTAATTTTAATAACAAAAATATATTAAAAATATTTTTTCATATGTTGCAACTTTTTTATCATAAAATTAATACTAGCACAATATGTTCATATTTTTTCGATAATTTTATAATATTAAGTGCATATCAAAAAATTTTTTTTTTTGGATCAAAAGTGCATATGAAAATTCAAAAACATTTTTGCAAGCTTAGGACTATAATAATATATCATATACAATTAGGAAAAATAAATAATTTTTTAAACTATTAAAGTTCACTATATTTATTTAATTAAAAATAATATATTTTTCAATTAAAATAAATAAATATTTTTATTGTCATAATAATTTTATATATTTTTTTATCGTTTATTGTTAAAATTAAATATGAGTTGTTAAATTAATTTTTAATGAAATGTCAATTATTGAGTATAAACTGGAGGAAATTTGAATTTAAGAGAAGCTACTTTTAATAAAATTTTCTCAAAAATATAATTTTTCTTACAAAGAAAAACAAGAAGAAAAAAAGGGTTTGAAAGTCAAATATTTGAAAAGTCAAGAAAGGGAGCGCAAGATTTCATTAAGAGGTTTCTTTCCATTAATAATTGTCTGAAAGATAATAAGAGGTTTCTTTATGTTAATAATTGTCTGAAAAATTAATGTATGAACAATAAATCTTTTTCTCCGAAAAAAAGGAAATTTCTGAATGCCATAATTTTCTCAAAGAAAAGTTTTGGTAAAGGAAAGGAACACATGTAATGTAATGCACAAATGAAAGTGATGTGATTTTTTTTTTTTTTTTTTTTTTTTTATCTCAATGAAAGTGATGTGATTGAAGACGCTTGCAAGTTCCTTTTGTATATCATCTTTAAGATTATGACCATCACTCTTTAATTTCTTCTTATTAATTAGTGTTTGCTTGGACAACTTCAAACAATTTTTTTTCCCATTATTTAACACTTGGGGCTAAGTAGGCCTCAAGTAAACTACCTTTTAACTTGTTTTTTGGACAATGATATATACATGTCGCTATAAATAATATAATTTTTAGGCATAATACGAATTAGCTTTTTATATGATCAGTTTGATATCTTAATTTGTTATTTTATTATTTTAACATTTGAATTCGACTAAAATATAATTTTAAAATTTATATCTGTACAGGTGGTATAAAATAGTGAGTCAATATGTACTACATCTTAAGATTTAACTGATAAAAAACTGCAAGTAAAAGTATCAACTAACAAAAAGTGGCAAGTACAATGGGTGGTAAATACATTATGTCATCAGATTAATGCATATTAGAGCATTTTAGGAAGGGTGCGTTTGAATCGGGATTAAAAAAAGTTAATTGTTACTCCCATAATGCATTAACATCTTTTACCTTGTTTGGTAACTTCAAAATATGCACTCTTAATTGTTAACCCCTCAACAATTAAGCTCATCTTAATGTATTTCTATTAACCTAGATTACAGTAGGTTAAAGGCCTGTAAAAAAACTCTTATAAGAATTTTTCATTTTCTCTATTATTTTATCATATATCTTGTAAATTATTTTTTTATTAATAAGCTACAAATAAAAAATATATATATATATATATATCAATTTAATATTTTTAATGATAATTTCATTATTGTTAAAATTAATTTTTATATCTTATAAAAACTCAATAATTTATTTTTTTATTTTTATTTTTTTATATTAATTATATAAATAGTTTTTTAAAAGATTTTACATCACCAGCTTATTCATTACCTTTGTTTACTAAATAGGGTTAACAGGTTAATTATTATATCTATAATTGTTACTCCGGTAACAGTTACACCTATAACTATTAACCCGATCCAAACACACCATAAGTGTTAAAATGGTAAAATTGTAAGTTAAGTTATCAAACTGATAAATTATGTCAAGTATAAGGGACTGTAGATATATTATGCTTAATTTTTATTATATAATAAAAGACAAAAAAAATTGGTGGATTTCATTATTATTTTTACTTTTTTTTATGATCTATAAAATAAAGAGGTAACATAATAAATACATCGATATTCATGTCGCTTGTAACAACATCTAACAAGCATGCACATATATTAAACTCTTGTTACGGTATAAATGTTTGTATCTATACAAATTATAACTATTAGATTAATTTTTATTTAATTATAAACATTGATTATTCTTGTGTATCAATACTCATAATATGTATCAATAACTATAATTAAATAAATATTAATCTAATAGTTTTAGTTTAATTTGTATAAATACACATGTTTATACTAAATAATGACTCCATTATTTTTTTATTAATTAATTTGTGCTTTTATAAGTCGTGCTTGCCTAGGCTCTACTACTAAGAAATTTTCTGTGTAGAAAACTTCAAAAAAAAATTCCATTATTTAACATTCATGGAGCTAAATATGCGTCAAGTAATCGACCTCAAAAAAAAATTATTAAGATGCAATATATTCTACAATAAAATATGAGGGTTCAATTTGAGTTTTGGCCTTTTTAATATATTAAAATTTAGAGTTCCGGCTTGCATAAAATATTGCAATTAAAAAGAATTATCTGCACTTAAATTCTTCTTTTCTTCTGGTGGTACCTAAATATTGTATTAAAATCATAGCAAATTATGAAATTATTTCAATAAAATCAGAATTAAGTGATTGATGAATATGCTTTGACATGCTAAAAAGATTAGGTACTAGCTAAGCTATTTACATAATGTTTGGCAAAAACTATTGCTTTTATTTCACGAAAAAGTGGGTGCCCGTACCACTTTCAAAATGGGAAAGAAGGGAAAAAAAATGGTGAAGTTTCCTTGCTCAATTGTAATTGAATTATAACCAAAATTGGATTTTCATTTCGCATGTAAACAACAATAAGAAAGTTCTAAGAATGGACCAAATAAGCTTATCGCATAGTTGAACTGGGAAAAACCCTTTATTCTTGAAATGAGAAATTTTAAATTTAATTTCTCTTCTCTTTACTAAGTATGTGATCTATTTATAGCGGTGACTCATAAAAAAATATTTAAAAGTTTATTACTGATTATCTTCTTTTCGGTCTTCATGATAATTTTTTTATCTTCATAATACTGAAACCGTATTGAGTTAAAAAGAAATAGGTCAAATTTATTACTTTTTTTTACTTCCTCTATTTCTAAATAATTGTCATTTTAAAAATTTAATTTTATTTTTAAAAAATTATCGTTTTAAGTTACCAATGCATATTAACTATTTTTTTTTCTATTTCATTCTTATTTAATATAAAAAATTAATTGAATAATATTCATTTTGAAACTCTATATAAAATTAATAATTATTATACAAATAATATAATATTTTATATATATATTAAATATATTCTTTAATTTATATAAAAATTTTTTTAACAAAACATAGTACATATTTATTCATGACGAGAAGTAGGAGTAAATCAGGACCATAAATGTATAAGGTGATTTGGACTTTACGAGTTGATGAATACATGAAATTTCTGTCACTTCATATTTATTAGTCAAAATCCGATTTGTAGATCTCATCCAACGGTCATATGTCTCTACGTGTTTTTCTCTGCCATTTGGTGCGCCTCAATTGTTGTTGCTTATTTTCTAGTGCTCTTTTGAGCAAGTTGAACTTGTCTTCTTAATCCCACAATTAGCGCCAGCCTTCTCTTTGGAAAATTCTTTTTCCCATTTCTTCTTCCACTGTATTATCTTTCAACCTATCTTGCGCGAAAATAGAAATGCAAAAATAAAAAAAAATTGTAAAATAAATACAGTAAAATAATATTTTTTAAAAATATGAAAAATAAAAATATAAAAAATATGTAAATATTAAAAATATAGAAATATATGAATAAATATTAAAAATATATAGATATAAATTTTATATATAAATATTAAATTTTTTTATTTATTCTATCAATTAATAGTATAATTATAAATTAGTTAAGAAAAATAAAAAAATTAATATTTTAATTTATCTCCTTTCTTATTTAGAAAAATATTAAATAAATATATTTTTTAAGTTGAAAACGCATTTTTAAGTGGAAAATATATTTCTTAATTTTTTATATTTATACAAACGACTTCAAAATGTTTTTGAGGAGTTTTTTAAAATTTTTCATACAAAAATATTTTCGAAACGTGAAATATCTACTAAGAGAAGTCCGTACATCAAATTTATGTATGTAAATTACAAGTCAAACTAGTAAGTATAATTCGAAGAAAGTAAAATAAATTTTTTTTTCTCATTATATATTTTTTTTCAAACGGAAACCTCTACCTCGTACATGACTTTAAAAATTTCAAAATATAGAAATGAAGGAATAAACATTATTCAAAAAATAATTAGATGTTAATA
>CATIWM010218131.1:0-16652 GCA_949671775.1 Mallotus repandus
CCTAAAATTTTGATGAGTGCAATTTACTGTCAAGCTACAATAATCATATATTGTCATTATTGTTTCATTATAAATTGCTCCTGCTTTTTATAAGAATGTTCCATCATTTAGGTAATAACATTAGCAACAAAATTGGGGAAAGAAGTTGTTCCATTTTCTACATACAAAATGTACATATTCATTTAGGCATTTTCACAAATGCTTTGTCAACAAAATACACTGCTTTCATTTAAGCCAAACACAACATCTCTTTACCACTTCTATTCCATTTCCTACTGCCTTTCTCAACATAAATCACAACAATAACTAAAAAAAATAAAGATTACATATTTTTTGCAACTACATTTGAATTTAACACTTTCTTTTTCTTCATATTTTTTTAGCTTCTTTTTCTTAATATTTTTTTAGCTTCAACTTCAGCTTAAAAATATCGTTCTTATATGCATTCATTTTCTTCTCATTCAACTTTAATAGCTCTTTCAACTTCTTCAATTCTTCAATCATCTCTGCTTCTCTTGCTCTTAATAGCACCATCTCTTCCTCCCATTCGTTCCACCAGCTCTCTACATTTCTAGTTTCCAGATAATTCGTATCAACCCATTCAAAATATTTACACCCATGCCTACCCGTCTCTTCAAATTTGCCACACCCATAGAATTTTCGACCAAAACTCACAGGAGTTGATGAAATCTTCATAGGAGAAGGCAAACCACAATCGCATCTTTTGTTACTTATTTGAGATGGTGATGTTCTGCTATTTTTTTGCGATAACGATTGCATGTTTGTGGAATTTTTAAAAGATTTTAAGGATTTTGCTTTAGGGATTTCGTTTTAGTGATAACGATCACTTTGGAATTTTGGTGATTTTGTTAACGTTTCAGGTTGGTTTTTAGGGATTTATTTGCTTTTGGGAGTTTTTTTATTTGTCTAAAATACCTTATCACGTGGGAATTTATGTGTACGCTGTGGGCGCTTGACTTTAAGTGGGCAGACGAAATTGCCCTTCGCCACGTCAGCATGAGAAATGGTGTTAGCTGAATTTTTGGTTCAGATCATATGGTACTAATTTGTCATGGTTAAAACCACATGTCCAAAAGTGACTAGGGTTGGAACCACATGGTACTTTACTGTAGTTTTCCTAAAATTAATTATTAAGGTAAATTTATATATATATATATATTTTGTAGTGAAAATATTTTTTTTATATTGCTAGTGAAAAATGCATATATTGTTTTTTTTAAAAAAAAAATTAGTTAATTAGATAGTGAAAAACATTATTTAGGTAAAGAAAAAATAGTCAAATCAGTGTCACATCAGAAGAAAGAAAAGTGATATATGTGTTGCATCCCATTCTGCTACTGGAAGTAGTGGAATGTCCTTTCCGCTACTTTGAGTAGCGGAATGTCCTTTCTCTCTCCTCTCCCCTGCCACCTCAGCTAAAAACACCACAAATTGAGAAATTGTTTCACATTTCACCACAAAAATGAGAATAACTTTCAAAACTACCATAAATTAGTAAATAATTTTTTTTTAACCATAAAATGGTAAATAGCCCCATGCATGCCACCAGACTTAACCGTGCAAGTTAGGAACCGGAAAAAAAAAATTCAAAACTAAATTTTCTGAAGCTCAGCCTCTTTCTTGCTTTCGATTGCAAAAAAAAAAAAAATCGTAGTGCCATATAAGTTGTCAAATAAAAAAATTAAAGCATTAAAAAGCTTCAGTTTCAGCAGATTTCATATAAATTAAACTATTTTTCTTTTTATAATTTTTTATCAGTTTAAATATTATATAATTTTTAATAAAACAAAAAATTTATATTTTATTATAATGAATATTTTATTATTAAAATATTTGATATAATATTTATTCAAAATTTTAAATTTTAAATATTCAGTTATTTAAATTTTAAATTTTATACAAAATTAATTTCATTTTTATTCATACATATTAAAAAAATGAAAAATAGAAAATAAATTTTTTTTTTATAAATAGTCATCAATTTTATTAAATTATCTAGGAAAAACCCATCTTGAATTGGCAGCTAACCCGAATCAATAGATTCATCCCATACACCCAAACTAATGCCAAGATAAGATAGATAAAAAAACCTGGAGAGATCAAAAGGAGTACAAAAATAAACCGCAGCTAACAAGGCATGAAAATCAGAGCAAGAAAATTACAGACCAAGCAGATCATGAAAAATGAAAATTAAGACGAAAACATTAGACCCAAGCAATAAAATTTGTGTCCCTATACACTCCTTGCTTAGCCAAGGCATCAGCCATGGAATTATTTTCTCTCAAAGTGTGAACAACAAAGATATGGTGGAAGAGTGCCTTTAAATTATCAATTAAACACAGCTCATTGTGCAACCTCCTTGGTAGCTCAACATCTGAACTAGAAGTCCAAGACACGACATTTGATGAATCAGATTCAATAATTATTTTAAAATTGCAAAATTCCGGATTAAGAGACAGTATCTGAAGCGCCTTTCTTATTGCAATTACCTCAGCTAAGTTTGAGTCGACAATACCGCACGGAACAGAGAAAAAGCATTAACCAGCCCCAAATGATCACGGAGGACACCACCTACTCCGGCCAAACCAGGTTTTTTCAATGGAAAGCCATCAACATTCCATTTTAGTTCACCCAAAGGAGGCAACTGCCAACCCAAAGTGTTGCGCCTAGGCTTAGTTGGAGGACAGAATTTCCTTATGGCCTCAACCGCAAGCCATAGGTTCTGGCTATGCAAAAAACCTTCATCACCAAGCACCCTGAACAAGTCATTTTAGCCCTATGGACAATGAGAAAGAAAATTTTTGTAACATCAAAGAATCCTGCATTAAACACTATATTATTCCTTTCAATCCAAATAGTCCAAAGTACAGAAAAAAAGAGAACCATCCAGACTTTTTTCTGAAAAGAACCAAGAACAATTCCTTCCCATTGAGTAAATAAATCACGCAAGGAGAAAATAAAAAGTTTTACACTAGGTATAATTGCGTTGATATTCTTTGAGGGGTAGTTAAGTTCATTACAGGTAACACACAGGTCTTTCAATTGATGTACAACCAATATGAAACTGGAAGCAGCAGCCTCTCTGTCCTCTATTTTTCCATTAATGTGTCAAACCGTGAATCATCCAAGGTGACTATGGTACCTAAGTCATCAAACTTAGATCAAGAGAGAGCCACATCTGTCTTCGAGAAAATATACTCTAAAACCGCTCTTACAAGTCAGTGCTCCTAAATGCAATAGCAGTCCATAAAAATTAACACGAATAAGCTCTCACGTCTTTTAAAAAAACCCTACATTATGTTCATGTTCATCTGAAAGAATATGCACCAACTTTCAATGTAGAAATTACTTGTAAAAGCTTAGGAAAGTACTGAATACGTTGCCATGAAGTTCAAGATAATAATGTCTTATACTGTTTTTTTCTTGCTGCTAGTTTAAATCTTTGGTTGGGTCTCTACGTTGGAAAGAAAGTTTAATTTCTCATTGCTTCCATAAGCCAGTGAAATGGTGGTCTAGTGATCATTATACTTCAAGAATTACCAGTGTAGAGTTTGAATTTTACGCCATTGATTTATAAAATTAATTTTTATCGAATTAAAAAAAGTTACTCCATTGTACAACTTGTTGATATTTGAATTGTCTCATCTCTCTGTCAGTGAGGGAGTAGTCAAGTGACAACTCTTCTCTAAGGGTATCATGAGGTATAAGATTCGATTCTTATCGTTGTCAATCGATGTTAAGGGAAGGATTATCTCCTATTGTGCAGTCCATTGATGCTAAGAGGAGGATTATCTCCTGTTGTGCAGTCCATCGATGTTAAGGTCATATGACCTCCTAATTTACCAAAAAAAAAAACATCTCATCTGTCTATTAATAAATAAATAATTTTCATATCCACGCTTAAAGTTTAATAGTCATTATGTCTTTTTCTTGCAGTGAATTCATTTTAGGTATTGTTTCGCCAAACAAAACAAATGAATTACAATTTCTGGCTTAGACTTTTCTACCTTAAACCATTGGACACGTATCTCACTCTATAGCTATAAATTTTCACCTTCTCTACCATTTTTGAGACAGATATCCGACCTCCAGAATATAGATACTAGCCCGAACATAGAAATGGGCAATCATTATTATCATTATTCACAACCTCTTGCGTTGCTTGTTTCCCTTTTAGTTTTCTCCCTTTGCAAGCCCTCTTATGGAGGAAGTATTGCAATCTACTGGGGCCAAAATGGGGGCGAAGGCACCTTAGCTGAAACATGTGCTTCGGGAAACTATCAGTTCGTGAACATAGCTTTCTTGTCTAGTTTTGGCAATGGACAAACTCCAGTGCTGAATCTAGCAGGCCATTGTGACCCTGGTACCAACACTTGTACTGGGTTAAGCTCCTCTATTAGAGATTGACAAGGTAAAGGGATCAAAGTCTTCCTGTCAATTGGAGGTGCTATTGGTACTTACTCTCTTTAATCGCCTGATGATGCAAACAAACTCGCAACCTATCTTTGGAATAACTTCTTAGGTGGTACTTCCTCTTCACGCCCATTAGGCGATGCCGTTTTAGATGGTATTGATTTTGATATACAGAATGGCTCAGGCCAATTCTGGGATGATCTTGCTAAGGCGCTTAAGAGGTTTGGTCAGGTTTCTTTATCAGCTGCTCCACAATGCCCATTTCCTGATGCCCATTTAAGCACCGCAATTAAGACTGGCCTATTTGATTATGTGTGGGTTCAATTCTATAATAATGGACAATGTCAGTACAACAATAATGCAAACAACCTGTTAAATGCATGGAATAATCAGTGGACCACAATTCAATCGGACCAAGTGTTCTTGGGGCTACCTGCAGCTCGTGAGGCAGCTCCTGGATTCATCCCAGCTGATGTGCTGACGTCTCAAGTCCTTCCATCTATCAAGAATTCCGCAAAGTACGAAGGAGTCATGCTTTGGAGTAAGTTTTTTGACAGAGGATATAGTTCATCTATTAAGGGTAGTGTTTAATGATGAATGATTATGTATTGATATCTAGCTACTATATTTTATACTAGGCTAAATAAAAGAAGTTTCGAAGGTTCTGAGACTTAGCTTTCATATTTAGTTTGTTTAACTAGTTAGTCATGTTTATAGTTTTTATTTATTTGTACAAATTAAATCAGGTAATGTGCATGTTATATATATATATATATATATGTATGTATGTATGTATGTATGTATGTATATATTTGATAATATTTGATTCAAAACATTCAAAATATATAATTCTTTTTAATTAATATGGATTTACAATAATTTGGGTGGCTTCGGGAGTGATATGATGCTCTAAGGCTACATACGGAAGATCACGATTATCTGTGCCCAAAAAAGCAAGAACCTCAAAAGTTGGCCCATTTGCAATGCAATTTTTCCGGTGCATGTCATTTTGTTTTGTTGACTTCTCTATGTTTTTTCTCCTATAATTCGATGCCTTTCACTTCCCATTTAAAGAAAGACTTTTTCTGGTTCTGATTCTCGTATCCGAAGCTACAAATGGGTACTGGCCACCATTTTGTTCATGAATTAAATCAGTTTGAGTTGAACATGAGATGAGAATACTGTGACGGTCTGTGAAAATATTCTTTGTCTTTTTATATTCATAGGGACATTAAAAAACTGTAAAAGTAAAAGTGTAGAATAAAAAAAGCTCTTTTTTCAATTATATACAGAGCCTGAGACAATGTATCACAATTTTATTAAGAAAGAAGATTAAAAAAATAAATAAAGGAAGGTGTGAATGAGTTGGTAATGGTCTTTTCTATGATTTTGAATTAGTAGGACTAACTCTAAACATCATTTTTCTTACATTAAATTCATTTATATTCTTATTATTTGGATTTCTCTATCCGGGTTATCCTGTTACGTAGTTATCATAAAGTTCTAAGAATTTGAAAAAAATCCCTGAGATGTGTTTTTATCTTCATTCACCAGGTTACTTTACGTAGTTTCTAAACTAAGTAATTAATTATAAGCCTCTATATTTAGCAACTTTATTTTATAATGAGCTAAATAAAAGAAGTTTTGAAGATATTGAGACGTAGCTTTTATATTTAAACTAGTAACTAGTTAGTTATATACTAAAAAATATTTCTTATTTATTTGTTTAAGTAAAATTGGGTAATGCGCATGTTGTTAGTAGATATGTAAAATATCAGAGCTAAACATGGTTTTACTTGCAAAACATTTAATGTTACTGCTGTATATATAGAGCAGCCTTGTTAATGAAAAATGTGTGAGTTCAATTTTTTTTTTGTCTTAATTCTTATTTTTTAGTTATCACCATATCATAACGTGGTAGACTTTCATTGTCTTTAAGGGGACCATTTTTGTTTTGAAAAATATAGCCATGGAGAAAAAAGAGAAGAAATGGATGTTTATGTTTGCTGCAAGTTAGACTTTAACCAATTCTAAAATTGCAACTTGTGAAAACATGTCTTTAAACTAGAAATTATCAAGAGACCTTCAAGTTTATAAAATTTAAATAAGAGCCGCCCACTAACTATGGGGCGTCAGTTTTGCCTGCTTTAGTTTAGTTTAATTTTTGAACAACACAACATAATTTCGGCAATCTTCATGGGACAGTAGCATCTAGCATGCTCTCCTGAAATTATAAGTTTCATTCAACTGCCATTTGTTCCAAAGCAACGTTCGTGCTTGAACAATAAAGATAATAGAAAAAGCAAAATAATGGCAAAACATGTTTTAAGAAAGAATCCAGTTGAAACCTAGGAAGTGGACAAAAAGAGCAAAATAATGGCAATTCCGTAATGAAAAATAAACACCTAGAGGCTAGAGCACTGGGAAGAACACAAACCATCCTCATCCATAAATCATAATAAGTTCATTATCTTTCTTTGTGTATACACTTTCCGTACCTGAATGTTGTGAGTAGATTGGAATCGCCAGATCAATCATGCAGAGAAAGGGAATCACGAAATTACCTGGTATTAGTAACGTCGAGCCCTAATGACGGTGTTCCAACATTTCTTGCTGGTGACCATTCACATCCTCAGTCAAAGGAGATTTATGAAAAGTTAGATGTATTAGCTGGGAAAAATGAAAGAACTTGGATACATGCCTGAGACTGATTCTGCCGTTCATGATGTGGAAGAGGAGGATAAAGAATGCCATCTAACAGCCCACAGCAATAAGTTAGCTATTGCCTTCGCTATTATAAACACCAAGCCCGGCACTCCAATTAGAATGACCGAGAATCTTCGTGTTTGTGGAGATTGCCATGTTGCTGCCAAGCTTATCTCCAAGATTGCTGATCGTGAAATCATCATTAGAGATACTCATCGTTTTCACCTTTTTCATGCTGGAGGCAGCTCTTGTGGAGACTATTAGTGATTGATTCTGGGCAATCTGAAGAGTCATGCATGCCACCAGACTTAACTGTGCGAGTCAGGAACCGGACAAAATATAGAATTACAGTGAGGTGAAGCGTTGGTAGGGGGAGAACGAAAAGGAAGAAGCTGTTGAATAATTAAACTTGTTTCATATATGTATTTTTAATTAAAAAAAGAAAAGTTGTGGCTAAAATTAAAAGAGAAGTATGATAATTGATGTTAGGTGTTAGATTTAATGTGTATGGTTTTAAATATTTTGTATTAATTTATTTATAAGCATATTTTGTGGTTTGTATTAGTTTGGGGTTAGTATAAATACCTCCACTTCCTTGCATTGTAATCATCATTCAAGCAATTCAAATATTAAAGCTTTTGTTATAAGAGTTGTAGTGTGTTTGAGAGAGTTTGAGTAAAGATTGTTTGAGTATTTAGTGTTTCACAAAATGGTATCAGAGCCAAATATTGACATATAGTATACCAAATCGAAGCTCTTGGAAAGACAAATCCAACACCACCGGAATCACCTTGATCAGAGGTTTGACGCGTCGCTAATCGGCCCCGGAAGATTGCTGCCAGAAATCCAGTCAACTCATTGAGTTGAAGCCGAGTCTGAAACAAAGCCGAGCCGAGCCGTGAAGTCGAGTGGAGCCAAGTCGTAAAGCCTAGTGGAGCCGACTCCAGTCAAGCCGTTAACCAAGCTATCAAGCTGTTTGACCGAGCCGCTTAGTCGTTGACTGCGCCATTTGACCGAGGTGCTGAAACTTTGACCAAGCCGTTGACCAAAAGTTGACTTTTTGACCGAAGTCCATCTTAAGATTTTTTGACATTTCGGATCCATTCGTGAAGTCAGATTTTGTAAATTCTTTTCAGATTAAGCAATATGACAAATAGTGTGGCATCCTTTTAAGTTCCAACACTTAACAACAACAATTACGACAATTGGTGTATCAAAATGAAGGCTCTCCTTGGTACACATGATGTTTGGGATATCATAGAGAAAGGCTATAGTGAACCACAAAATGAGGCATCACTATCCCAGTCTGAAAAGGATAGTTTAAAAGATTCAAGAAAGAAGGACATGAAGGCTCTCTTTCTGATTTATCAAGCCTTAGATGATGACAGTTTTATGAAAATTTCAAATACAACCTCAGCTGAACAAGCATGGGAGAAGCTGTAAACATCATATAAAGGAGAAGAAAAAGTGGAAAATGTGTGTCTTCAAACTTTAAGAGAGGAGTTTGAATCTCTACACATGAAAGGAGGTGAGACCATTTCTGATTACTTTTCTAGAGTTTTGGCTGTTTCTAATCAACTAAAAAGAAACGGTGAAAAATTAGAAGACGTGAGAATAAAAAAAAGATACTCCGCTCATTAGACCCGAAGTTTGAGCATATTATTGTAACTATAAAAGAGATGAAAGACTTAGAGGAAATGAAGATTGAGCAGCTTTTAGGCTCATTACAAGCCTATGAAGAGAAGCACAAGAAGCAGCAAGGACTCACTGAGCAACTCCTCAAACTACAGCTCAAGGATATGCATCAAAACCAAGGCAATGAAAGAAATCAACGTGGTTGACGCAGAGATCACGGACGAGGTGGAAGCCGTGGTCGTGGACGAGGTTGGCGTTCTTACAATAACAACTTCAACAACTATGAGAAAGGTGAAAGTTCTACAAGAAGTCATGGGGGAGGCAATCCAAACTCAAGGTACAATAAATCCCAAGTTCAATGTTATAATTGTCAAAATTATGGGCATTATGCATCAGAATGTAGAGCTTCCAGCAGTAAGGTTGAAGAAAAGACTAATTATGTAGAAGTAAAGCTCGAGGGGAAGACAGTGCTACTATCTTGCAGAACCAATGTTGAAGATCAAGGAAGTACTTAGTACATTGATACTGGAGCAAGCAACCATATGTGTGGAAAAAGAAGTATGTTCATGGAACTCAACGAATTAGTGGTTGGCTATGTTTCATTTGGTGATGATTCAGAAGTATCAGTAAAAGGAAGAGGTAACATCCTTATTCGTGCTAAATATTGTAGTCATCAGTTAATTTCTGATGTCTATCATATGCCTAATATGACATGCAACATTTTGAGTATGGGTCAGCTTTTGGAAAAAGGCTATGATTTTTACACAAAATATTATAGTCTTTTTATAATAAATGGCAAAGGATACTTAATAGCCAAAGCAAAAATGTCAAAGAATAGACTGTTTCCTTTGAATATTCAAAATGATGTTGCAAAGTGTTTGAAAGCTTGTTACAAAGATGCATCATGGTTATGGCATCTTTGATTTGGGCACTTCAACTTTAGAAGCTTGGAACTATTATCGAAGAAGAGAATAGTGAGAGGACTACCTTGCATTAACCATCCAGATTAGTTTTGTGAAGGGTATTTACTTAGAAAGCAGTTTAGAAATAGTTTTCCCAAGGAATCATACTCAAGAGCCAAGAAGCCATTAGAGCTCATTCATACTTATATATGTGGGCCAATTAGTCCAAGTTCTCTCGATAAAAATAACTATTTCTTTCTTTTTATTGATGACTTTTCAAGAAAAACTTGGGTATATTTCTTAAAGCAGAAATCAGAAGTCTTTGAAGCATTCAAGACATTTAAAGCTGCTGTGGAGAATGAGAGTGACCAGAAGATTAACGCGTTCATATCAGATCGAGGGGGAGAATTCACTTCAAAAGAATTTCAAGAGTTCTGTGCAATAAGTGAAATTCAGTATTTTCTCACTGTTCCGAGATCTCCATAACAAAATGGTGTTGTAGAAAGAAAAAATAGAATCATCCTTGATATGGCACAAAGCATGCTCAAAAGTAAACATTTGCCGAAAGAATTTGGGCTGAAGCAGTGGCTACCACAATCTACCTATCCAACCGATCTCCAATAAGAAGTGTTTGGGGAAAGACACCACAATAAGCCTAGAGTGGAAGAAAGCCCAAAATTTCTCATCTCAGAGTATTTGAAGTGTAGCCCATGTTCATGTACCAGATGAAAGAAGAGCCAAGCTTGATGACAAAACTGAAAGATACATCTTCATCTGCTATTTTACTCATTCAAAAGGGTATAAACTATACAATCTAAACAACAAGAAGTTTATGATCAGTCGAGATGTGATGTTTGACGAAGAAGGTGAATGGGACTTCAACTCTTCCACAAATGAATTCAACTTCTTTCCTTAGTTTGATGAAGCAGAGCAAATACCAGTGGAGCAACTAGGTAAACATCAGCAAGAGCACGCAACACCACCTACCTCACCAATGCAAAGTGATAAAGGAAACTCACTGCCATCTTTTCTGGCTGAAATAAATGAAGAATGCTCAAGAAGTCTTGAAAATCTCTATGAGGTGACTAACCGACTTGAAAATCTCACTCTTTTTTGTCTTTTTGCTGATTGTGAACCAGTGAACTTCCAAGAAGCTGCGCAAGATAAAAAATGGAAAAATACAATAGATGATGAAATCAAAGCCATTGAAAAGAATGACACATGGAAACTCACCGCTCTTCCAAAAGGACACAAGCCAATTTATGTCAAATGGGTCTAACAAAACAAAGAAGAACGCCAAAGGAGAGATCGAAAAGCATAAAGCAAGGCTAGTTGCCAAAGGCTACAATAAAAAAGCTGGAATTGACTATGATAAGATGGATGTAAAGTCTACTTTTCTCAATGGAGTTCTTAAAGAGGAAGTCTACATTCAGCAACCCCTAGGCTATAAAGTCAAAGGACAAGAATCCAAAATCCTGAGGTTAAAAAAGGCTCTTTATGGGTTAAAGCAAGCACCCAGAGCATGGAATACCAGAATTGACAAGTATCTTCAACAGAAAGGTTTTTTCAAATGTCCATATAAACATGTCCTCTATTTCAAAATCAAAGATGAAGATGTCTTGATCGTGTGCCTATATGTGGATGATTTGATATTCACAGGAAGTAACCCTAGCATGTTCAAAGATTTCAAAAAAGAAATGACAATGGAGTTTGAGATGATGGATATTGGATTGATGGCATACTACCTCGGCATTGAAGTCAAGCAAAAGGAAGATGAGATTTTTATCTTGCAAGAAAGCTATACAAAGGAGATCCTCAAGAAATTCTAGATGGATGATTGCAAGCACACCGATGGAGTGCGGAATCAAGTTGTTCAAGGATGATGAAGCAAAAAAGGTTGATCCAATACTTTTCAAAAGTCTAGTTGGATGTTTGTGATATCTAACTGGTACAAGGCTCGACATTCTCTATGCAACAGGACTTGTGAGTCGTTACATGGAGACTCCAGCAACCACTCATTTCAAGGCTGCAAAGAGAATTCTTTGCCACCTCAAAGGTACAATAGATTTTGGCTTATATTATTTAGTTTCTGATGACTACAAGCTCATTGGATATAGTGACAGTGATTGGGGTGGAGAGAGCGATGATCGAAAAAGCACAACTGGTTTTATGTTTTTCCTAGGAGACACTGCTTTCACTTGGATGTCAAAAGAACAACCAATTATCACTCTCTCAACATGTGAAGCTGAGTATGTTGCTGCTACAACGTGTGTTAGTCATGCAATTTGGCTTTGGAATTTGTTGAAAGAATTGAACATGTCACAAGTGGAGCCAACAAAGATTCATGTTGACAATAAGTTAGCAATAGCTTTAGCCAAGAATCCAATGTATTATGATTGGAGCAAACACATCGATACTCGGTATCATTACATAAGAGAATGCATTACGAAACAAGATGTGAAATTGGAATATGTGAAGTCTCAAGATCAAATTACAGACATCTTCACCAAGCCATTGAAGAAAAAAGACTTTGTCAGATTGAGAAACACACTCGGTCATGTAAAACAAGTTTAAAAAGGGATGTTGAATAATAAAACTTGTTTCATATATGTGGTTTTAATTAAAAGAAGAAAAGTTATGGCTAAAATTAAAAGAGAGGTATGATAATTGGTTTTAGGTGCTAGATTTAATGTGTGTGGTTTTAAATATTTTGTATTAATTTATTTATAAGCATATTTTGTGGTTTGTATTAGTTTGGGGTTAGTATAAATACCCCCTCTTCCCTGCCTTGTAATCATCAAACAAGTAATTCAAATATTAAAGCTTAAGTTATAAGAGTTGTAGTGTGTTTGATATAGTTTGAGTAAAGATTATTTGAGTGTTTAGTATTTAATAGAAGCTTGCTCATATGTAGTTGATGTGTAATGAGCATCCTAATACTCGCAACAGGGATGAGGGAGAAGGAAAATAAAGAGAAATGGAAGAAGAAGATGGCGAAGTTGGAACCTTGTTTACAGTGCTTGCCAACATGAAGTTGGGAGCTATATGGGGCCGAAAAGAAGAGGCCTGAAACTTGGCGCCAAGTTAATCCATTTTTTTTGAGACATAACGAATCCTTGGGTTCATTAAATTATCATTTAGCCTAACATGCCTGCACAATGAGACAAAAATAAAGATGAATAAGAATATGGCAGCATTAGGATTATCCTTAGTTTTCAGTCGATGGAGCTTGGTGTAGTCACAGATATTTTTGTGCATTGGTGTATAACAACCTCTAATTAACCTTTCACTTTAATTAACCTCTAACTAGAATTATATATATATATATAATAAAAATAATTTTAATTCAAAATTAGAAATATATATCTTATAGATTTAGATTAATTTTTAAATTTAGATAAGCATTAAATAACTAAAGTTATTTAAACATTAGCTAATTATAATTTCTTCACAAAAAGATATTATTTTTGATAAATAACAAAAAAGATATTTTTTTTTTGAAAAAGAAGGATTATATTAATAAAACATATTACAATTTATCATGAGAAACCAAGGAAGTCAAGCACCCAGGTATCTCAGAGGAGTTCCAGCCATGTGAAAATGAAAAAGAGGCTTTAGCTAGAGAATGCGCAACCGCATTTGCTTCTTGTTTAACAAAAGACACATGCATATTCCTACAGTGCCTAAGGAGTCGAGTGCGAGCAACAACGAGGACACCAAATTCAGAGATATCATAAGGAGAATCATGAACCGCATCCATTAGAACTTTGGCATCAGACTCGACTTGAATATTAGAGAGACCTTGATCAAGAATCCAACTGAGTGCTTCCTTTAAATAGACGGCCTCCGCAAGACGAGCTTCCAGCATTCCAGTTGTACTTCTTGCAACACAGTATGGAACATCACCATATCTATCACAAAGAACTATACCAAATCCAATTTTCCTTCTGGTTTGATCAATGCTTGCATCTATATTAAGTTTAAGGAATCCATGTTGTGGTTTTATCCATTTAGCAGCCTCCATGTTCTGATGACCCCCAGCTAAGCAAGGAGCAGTTCCAGAAGAATGTTAAGCATCCAAGAACTGAATAATAGCATAGACACAATCTTTTGGAACTCTCTTTTTGAACCTCCATAAAAGAGCATTTCTCTATTGCCAAATAGACCATAAGACCATACAAATTTTCTCACAGCCATCTACATCATTCTGTGTAAACATCAACTCCAACCAATAGATAACTACATCATTCTGTGTAAACATCAACTCTAACCAAGAGATAAAAGTTTCTTGGTTCACAACACTGACACAACTATTGGCCTTTGTCCAACACGCAATAGCAAAATCACAGTCCAAGAAGAGATGAAATAAGTGCTCGCTATAATCATGGCAGAAAACACAGATATTAGATATATCACATCCTTTAAGGAGCAGGCTCTCTCCCGTCGGCGGGTAGCCACAACACAATTTCCACATAAATAATTTAAATTTTGGAGGCAGATGCAAACGCCATAGACTTGTCCATGAAAACATCTCTGCAGGTTGGAAATTATCAAAAACTTCACCCACAACCACTTGATATCTAGATTTAACATAATATAAGCCTCGACGATTAAATTTCCAATCAAAGTATCTTTAATATCAAGATCCCCCGCAGGCATAATTAAAATTTGATCAACATTATATTGATTGAAAATTGTTAAAAGAAGCTTTGAGTCCCATTGGCAAGTGTCCGGGAGCCTAAGCTTAGAGACCGTTAAATTCTCCATCCCGAAAGGAGGAGTTATTTGAGGTAAACCATTTGGGACTTGTTTATTCCAAGGATCACGCCAAACATTAACACTAAGGCCACTCCCAATCCTCCAGTAACAACCAGCTTATAGAATGAAAATAGCTTGCCAAATGCTTCTCCATATAGAACTTGGATTGGAACCCAAGTTGGCAGAAAAAAGAGACCCATCCCTATAGTATTTAGCTTTGATAATGCGACTTACTAGAGCATCTGGATTCTTAATAAATTTCCATCCTTGTTTTGCTAGTATAGATGACAAAAACCCATGCCACCCATATCCTTCCTTAAGCATAATCTTTTCCAAGAAGCCCAGTGGATAGATTTGCCTCCCCTTTTTTCGAACCCCACCAAAAAGAATTCATCATTTTTTGGAGCTCATCACAAAGAGACAAAGGTAAAAGAAACACACCCATACAATAAGAAGTAATGGCTTGTGCAATAGCTTTTAAATAAACCTCTTTGCTAGCTTGAGATAAAAATCTACCACTCCTACAAAATAATTTCTTCCATAATTTGTCTCTGAGAAAGTTGAAAATAGATCTTTTACTTCTTCCAATGAGAGAAGGTAGTCCCATATATTTCCCTATATTAAGAGGGTTAAAAACCCCTAAAATCTGCATCAACTCATTATGTGAAGTAGTATTGATATTAGAACTATAAGTGATTTCTGATTTTTGAAAGTTTACAGATTGCCCTGAGTCTGTTTCATAAAGATTCAAAAGATCCTTCATAACTTTACACTCATCCTCCGAAGCTTTAAAGAAAAGAAAGCTGCCATTGGTAAATAAAAGATGGGAAACCGACGGCGCACCTCTACAAACCCGAACACCATAAATATCTCAATTACTCTCAGCTCGCTTAAGCAATGCAGATAACCCTTCATAGCACAAAATGAAAAGATATGAAGACAGAGGGTCTCCTTGTCGAAGTGCTCTTTGGGGAACAATGGGACCAATAAGCTGATCATTTACGATAGCCTAATATTGCACAGAAGAAACACAAAGCATGAGCCACCTAATCCAATTTTCTTAAAAACCCATTCTACATAATAGAGCTTAAAGATAAGGCCATGGAATCTTATCATAAGCTTTACTAATGTCAATTTTTAAAGCCACATTACTATGATTACCTCTAGTTTGACATCTGATAGAATGTAAAGTTTCAAAAGCAACAATTACATTATCAATGGTTGAACGATGAGGCATAAATGCAAACTATTCAGAAGAGATAAGATTAGGCAAGATGACCTTAGAACAATAGATGTATCCATAAAAGGATAGGAAAATGTACCTGACTCAAGCCATTCTATACAGAAGGAAAAAACATCAGAACTAATTTGAGGCCAAAAGTGTTGATAGAAACATGGGCTCAATCCATTAGGCCCCGAAGCTTTATCAGGGTGCATCTGAAATACAGGTTTTTTAAACTCTTTCTGCGTGAAAGGAGCTTCAAGCAATATTACATCACTTTCGGAAATAGAGCCATTAATATATGACACATCCAGAGGGCTCAGGCTTGTGTCATCCTTAAAATGAAGAGAATAATAATCAAGAATGATCCCATGTAAACCTTGTTCATCTATGATCCAATCTCCCATATTGTTTCAAAGCCCTCCAATTTTGTTTTTTTTTTTCGAGTAAAAGCAACATAATGGAAGAATTTACTGTTGCGATCCCCATCACGAAGCTAATAGATTTTAGTACGTTGTTTCCAATATAGATCCTCTATATATAAAAGTTTTGCTAAATCAGACCGAAGTTCCATGATACTTCGTTGGTTAGCGGCAATAGAACAACGTAAAGCTTGCGATAGCTTAATTTTGAGAGCTGTAATTTTCCCCTTAAATTATCGTCGAAATTCCACGCCCCAATAGTCCATGCCCAATGTACAATTTGCAAGCTTATCAATAAAAGGATAGCCACTAAAAGAGGTCCACATGTCCTTAACTTTATCATCAAAATAAGGTTCAACAATCCAACTATTTTCAAATTTAAACCTATAAGGTTTCAGAGTTGTAGTAGTTTGAATTGTTGAAAGATGGTTAAAAAAAAATAGAATATGGGTTTATCCCACATTGGAAAGAAGAGAAGGAAGGAGGGAGGGTGTTGGCTATAAATTAAAGCCTTTGCTTCCTATGTTTAGTGTGTTAATCACCACTTGTATTTGGTGTACCATTGAAAGCTAT
>CATIWM010218198.1:0-39770 GCA_949671775.1 Mallotus repandus
AGAAAATAAAATAAATAAAGAAAAAATCAATGAGAAAATAAAAAAGTGAAAAGGAAAAAATAATGGAAGGAGAGAAAAATTAAAAAAAATATAAATAATGAGGTTATTTTAGTTATTTTAAAGATGTGACTTTAAAAATTATGGAATTCATTTGCAAATTTCAACAATTTCATTAGAATTTCATCTAGTTATAATAAATTATACAAATTTAAAAATATGAAATTGTAAATAAATTTTATAAGTTATTCATTTAAACCAAACATATAATATTTGGAATTGCAAATGAATTCCACAAAATTTTGTAGAATTCATTTATATCAAACACACTCTTAAAGAATTTCACTCCTTATCATTTAGAACAATCTATGTTGATAATTTAAGTAACTTTTTAATTAAATTATATTTTTATTTATCATAACAACAAAATTAATATAAAATCTAAATTACTTAAAATTGATGGTAAAATATTTTATCACAAAATCAAATCACTTGGTTAATAGTCAGATTCGATCCCCACCTTGCTAATTCTTTCATTTTAAGTTTAGAAACTTAACCATATGGGTTAGTCATTAAAAAAAAAAAAAAAAAAAGCAAAATTAATGTAAAGGAAAGAAGTATCTAACATCACTTGCCATATTGGCCTTTCGCGAGGTCAACCCAAGCCACTAAAGGGATGGGGTCAACAGAAATGGATTACGATTTGCGAAGTTTAGCTGCCTCTTAAGCCTTGTTTTCTTGTCTGCCAAAAGAAAACCCATTTTTGTTCTTGATATATCTTACCCAATTACTCCTTTAAATTTTTTAAAATTCTTCATTTTAGGCCATCCATGAGTGGCATGCCGTCAGCTATTTAAGGTTATAAAGAAACAAGGGTAGCTTTTGCACAGATTTTATTCTATAGTTTCTGTAAAAAAAAATACATTACAACTCAGCTCTGCTCATGGTTTGCACGTTGCATAATCAGAGTTGATCAAGTCATTGGTTTTGAATATTAGAATTACATTGAAGCCTAACCGATTTCCTCTTTATGTTAGCATAGAGGCCTCAGTCTAGCTAACCCAGGCTTGTCCATGTATGGCTTGGTTAGGTTTAAGTTTAACCGATGGCCATTCTTTATATAGCCTTTGCTCATTGAGGTAGATATTGGCCCCATGATAGCACTATTTGAAGAAATAAACAAAAAATATCATTGCCCCAAAAATAACAAGTTTTGTACCACTAAGTTTATTTTTTTATATTTTCACTTAGAATACGTTTGTTTGGTAAAAATAAAGATGAAAATTGAAATCGGATATACGATTTCTGATTTCGATTCTTAGTATTTGATTGGCTAAAATTAACATAAAAATGAGAATATAATTCATCTTAAATGGGAATTACCATTTTTCTCTTATTGTAAATAATGAATTTTAATTTCCTTGAAAATCAAATCAATTATAAATTAGTTAAATATTTAAATATTAATATTAATTTTTAAAATTTATAAATAAAATATATAAATTAATAAAAATATGCATTAAAGGTTTGAATAAAAAATATTTATCAAAAGTAAATAATTTTTATAATTTCTAAAAAAATTATAATAATATTTTTATAAGTAAATATTTTATAATACATAATTATAATATTAATTTTTAATATATAAATTAATTGTAATATTAATTTTTTTATATAAAAAATAATTACAAAAATATTTTTTCATAAAAAAAAATTAATTATTAAATGATATTTGATTCACATTCTCATTTTCATTCTCTAGGGAAACTAAACACTTTTTTTTTTAATTTCATTCCCTTTTCCATTATTTCTCATTCCGATTTCGATTCGATTACGGAGTACGAACCAAATGCCTTTTTAGTGTTTGTGTTGTGCACCCTATAAAATATATATTTGATCATAAATTATCAGTTTTATTATTTGAATATTACAGCTCTATATATGAAAAGTAAAATTTTAAATTTTAATTTAATAAAAAATAAATAATTTATTAATCATTTTCTTCAAAGGCATTAAGAGATCTAAAATTAAAAACTCACTTAGTATTGATATCTTATGTCTATATCTAGAACTAAATGTTGAACCCAACACTCAAGAATCCGATGAAGAAATCTAAAAGAGGAAACCTACTTCTTTTTCAATTAAGACGATTAATCCTAAAAGGAAAGAATACAAGTACAAATTTAACTAGTTACTTTTCATCTCTTCTCATTCTAAACCTCCTCTGCATCCTATTCATTCTATAGTTATTTTCTCATAAATACCTAACTTGGACTTCAAGTCCTTATGAAAAGATTCTACCAATTTACTATAACTCTCCTTGTGTATGTAGATTTAAAAAAAAATTACAAACAAGTTATCAATTATTGTAGCGTACGTGTGAAACCATGACTTTTTTTTTCACATTTTGCATTCAACTTTTCGACCGACCGAGGACCAAAGTTTTGTTTAAAACTATTAAAAATATATTTAAGTCCACAAATACGGGTAATAAGTCTACTCTTTCAGGTGGTTTGATTTACATGTTGCATAGAGGGAGGCAGTACTAGTCATTTAAATTCATATTTATTCTACTATTTCCAATACGTCATGGGTTACACAATTCTTTGAATAGATCAAAACATTTTTTTAACCAAAGCTATTGGTTATATTTTCAAGCATTGCATTTAAAAGAATATAATCAACAATAGTTTACATAATTAAGGAAATTAAGTATAGCCGGTGCAGTGCCTACTCGTATTTTTAATTTATAGCACAATACGGACGGTGTAGTTTTATTTTATTTTATTTTTTTCTTAATATGTAAAAGAAAATGTTAATGTTTTAATATATGTGTACATATTTTTGAAGGTAATGCTTCAATAAGCATAGCATGTCGTTGCCTTCCTTGACAAAGACATTGTTGAAATGTGCCTCCTACATTTGAGTAATTTATATACACAAGGGTGCTAGCTGGTAACGTGACTTCTTCGTGTTTATAATTAATTATTAATTGATTAATTGCAACTTGTTAAACAGAATTATTTGTAAGATGTCGGCTATGAGAATTTGTACATCATGTGTTATATATAAAGAAGACCATGGCAAACAACAATATATTAAATGAAATAAGCCAAGACAAGTCCATGATCTTTGGTTTATTAAAAAAATTTCATTGGATAACATTTAGTAGCATATATAATATAATAGATTAAGGCTTAATTAATTAATTTCTTGTTCAAATATAAGGGCTATTATTAATTCATTAATTAAGCAATGACTTCTTTAATTTTTGTTCTTTTGTGTAGAGTACAAGGAATAATAATAATTATTATTATTTTGCTATATTTCTTGTCCTTTGTGATGGAACATGGGATTAACGTTTGAACAAGGAAAATAAAAATCTTAGTCTGTAGACATACGTTATGGGCACACACTGCAAAATAAAGCAGATGAAAGATATTGACACGTGGGATGTAGGGTTTGCATTTAGGGTTTTGACATGGATATATATTACAGTATTTATGACCTTATTTCCAATTTCGACTGAAAGAAAGAAGAAGACAACCACCACTCCATGACTCTACTGCACTTTGCCCATATGCTAATGCCAGTGCCATACCTCCATCTCGTTTTCATTTTTACCCCAACTTAGTAAACTTCTTTTTTTTACTGTCAATTGTATGATTGTGGCCAATATTTTTATACCAAGTTTCATGTTGTATTTTTCATGGATATATGATATTTTATAAAATATTACATCAACTAAATTTTACATATATATATATTAAAATATCAAATAAAGAAATTCTATAAAGAGTTATCGGTCTTTATTTTTATAGATAATTAGAATTTAAAATTTTATTAAACAATCGTTGAAATCAATTAATAAGAAATTATTTTCACTTAAGTGAGATTTTGAATTCGAATTATAGTTTATGCAACAGCGTTAAATTAGTCATTAAAAAATATTTACTGCCCTTGTGATTTTATCAAAATCGAACCGAATTAATTAGAATCCAGTAAACTTTAAATACCGGTGATTTATATTAAAATAATTTTATTAAACATTTAAATTTCTTACCAATTAACTAACAAGTTTTTTTTTTTTTTTGAAAATAACTAACAAGTATTAATATCTCGAAAGTAAAAAATTCAAAACTACTAACTTCAAAGTTTCAGTCTTACCCGTTAGATCAAGCCTCATTGTAATTAGATTGGAACTATACATTATAATAAATTAATGCTTTCTTCATCAATAACAAATATATTAAACTATTAGATTTTACATAAATCATAACTGAACTCGGCCACAACACAAGGCAGCTAAACAAAAGTGTATGTCTCAAATAACATTGACATCTAACACTTATTTTGTTTAGCATTTTTTTTTGGTAAAATTCATTTTTAAGCCCTTGAATTATACCGATTTTTTCTATTGAGTCCCTATCATTTTATTGCATTGTATTGAACTCCTATGTTATTATTTATGTAGCTATTGAGCTCCAATTTAACAAATTACATAGAAATGTGCAAATAGTTTAGGAGCTCAATGTATTTTGTTTAACATTTTTCTTTGGCAAAATCCATTTTTAAACCCTTGAACTATATCAATTTTTTCTACTGAGCCCCTATCGTTTTATTGCATTGCATTGAATTCCTTCTATTATTATTTATGTAGCTATTGAGCTCCAATTTGACAAATTCCATAGAAATATGTAAAAAATTTAGGAGCCCAATATATTACATAAATAATAGTATAGGGGCTCAATGTATATATAAATAATAGTATATAGACTCAATATATACATAAATAATAGCATAGGGACTTAATGTAATGCAATAAAATGATAGAGTTTCAATAGAAAAAATCATTATAGTTCATGGGCTTAAAATATAGTTTTTACCATTTTTTTTTTTTAAGTAAAAAGGGTATTGCAAAACGAAATCGTAAATTATACATTAACTTGATCAAATGAGATTACGATCTATAAAACTATTAATATATGTCAACTAGGGCAATTATGTTCCAAAAAAGCACTCCAAAATTCTATGGCACGTACATGTATTTATTTGCATATGTGTATCAAAATCAAAGGTTGATTTGGTCTTTATTGATGATGAGTTGCATATAAGAGTTGGTTTGGTATATACCAAGCATTTTGAATTTGAATACCTTCTTAATTAGGTTTGAATTTGTGAAAGGGACTGAACTACTAATACATTGCATCTTAGCGAAGACATAACTTGATAAGGATTTTTTTTTTTTTTAACATAACTTGATAGGGTTTATGTTTTGCAAGAACTTTACTATATACAAGAGTAATCAACAAATTTAATCAATTAAAGATTGAAAAAAATTATATCCCAGAAAGTTGGATGGATACGTAATGCACACCACACGTGTTGCCATGCCTTTGTGTTTTGTTTTTAAACATTATCTTGCTCTTTTTTAAATCTATTTTTTTTTATTATTGTAAAGTGATATTATAAACAACTATTGCAAACGAAAGAGCAGGCAACAACTCATATGACAAACTAATCTTTTGGATAAATTAGAGTGGAGTGATGAGACAATTAGGACAGGATGGTTATAGTCGGTTCAATTAATTTAAATTAAATATTAAAATATTTTATCTAAATAGTAAAAATTTAAATTATTTTAAGTAAAATTTTAGTTTCAATTTTTATATATAAAAAAAATAAAAATTATGATAATATAATCTCTATTATGAGTTTATTTGGTTCAAATTTTATAATAGTTATAATTTCTTTAGCTATTATTTTTTTAACAGTTGGTATAAAATAATTAATTTTTTTTATAGTTTAACTATTATTTTTGCTATTTAAACTACTAATGGAAATTAATTCCTTTAACTGAGTGTGTTTGGTATAAATAAATTTCATGTAAATCCAAATGATATATGTTTAATTTAAATAAATTTTACACGAAATTCATTTGTAATTCCAAATTTTTAAATTTGTGGAATTAATTATAACTAAACCAAATTCTATCAAAATGTTTGAAATTTTTAAATGAATTCCATAAATTTTAAGTCTATACTTTTAAATGACTAAAACACTCTCCTTATTTTTATTTTCAAAAGCATATTTATATTTAAAAGGGTATATTTGACAAAATATGAATTCAGGATTTATACCAAACACAATATAACAAAATATGGAATTCATTTCAAATAAATTTTATAAATTATTTATTTAAACCAAATACACTTCATTAATAAAAATTCATTTGCAAATGAAATAAATTACTCGATGGAATTAAACCAAACAAGGTTTAGATTTCATAAATATCAAATAAAAAAAATTTTGTGGTTAGGAGAACATGTTATCATGTAAGATTGATTTATTAAAACAATAGTGACGTCTTTGGATATATTAAGGGAAGCTATATATAATAGTTTCGATTTCTTGTTCATTTATATACATTTGACTTGCTTGATGAATTATATTCTCCATCTTATCTACCTAATCTAAGAGTTTTGAAGATTGAATACTTATAATATAAGCTCATTTTTAACGGTTTTAATTAAAGCTTGATATCCATCTAGTAGAAAATTGAACCTCATGAATGCTATTATTTATAAATTCTTGCACTAATTAGCATATAAATAATTTTATCTCAATTACGTAATTAGTGGAAACAATATTTGACATATAAAAAAAATTACCAGGAGGTCATTAGTCGTGTATCGTGGGTCAAAAAAAATTTCAAGGATCCTAGTAGAGTACTAGGCATTTGACTTTTAGCAAATTAATTATGAGGGGTGAAAGCTGGCTTAATTTTCTTATTAAAGTCTTAATTAAAATTTAAACAGCTCTTGATTAAGAGAAATATTTTCCCTCCACTAAAGGTGGCTAAGAAGAACCAACAGGTGTTGATAAGTTGGCGTGAAATTATTTCAGCTTAATTAAAGATTTTGGGTTTAAATTCTGAATACGTAGCTACTTCAAAACTCTTGAGATAGATATTTACTGCACTTGTCCTTTCCGGGTCAAAGTCAGATTAGTCAGGTCCTATGGGATACTAAATACCGGGTGCATCAGATGAAGTATAGAGTTTGAATTCTATTTCCTAAAACAAAAAAATTGAATTCTATCATTATTAGTTCATAGAATATATTTTCATCTAATTTTAAAGGGGAAAGACTACCCTAAAATTATTAATTTTTAGATCATTTAACATCCTTGCTGTACGCGCTTACTTGACCAAACGGTCAAGTCCCTCACTAATATTAGACATGGCTACAGTTCGAGACCTGCCATTCTCTCCAAATTGTAACTGATAAAAAAATATCCTTATTAATAAAAAAAATAATAATACACTTATATGTATAGGAATATGAATTAAAAAAAAATTATATGGGATATAAATTTATCATATATGAAAAAAGGATGGAGATTTTTACACCCCGCTAGTTGATTTCTACATTTCTCTTTTAATTTTTTCATAATAAATTATACAATTATCTTTTAATTAAAATGTTTATTTTTTCATGAATTACAATTTCTAAACTGTCCTTTTTTAATATTTTACCTTAATAGGGAACAATATAATTATGATGGGCTACAATATCGTTGTATCTTTATTCTTTTTATTATATAGCTATTCATATTTTGAACAAAATTTTATACATAATTCTTTTTATTCTCATCACTCCCTCTATTGCTACCTTTTTGTTTTATTCTTTAACTTTTTTTTGTTTCTCTACAAACCTTAATCAATACTCTTTCAATTCTCAAAATCATAAATAAAACAACACTCGAAGAAAAAAGAAAAGAAACTCAAATTCCTCTTCACATATTGGCTATAGTAAATATCTAAGATGATGACTCATAAAGAAGTAGAGAAGATGTTGAATGCTACCAAATGTGAACAAATGCATCCCATAGAGTATGTGGTATCGCCATTCCTAGACATTATTGAAAAAACAACATGAAATGAGAATGTTTTTTTTTTTTTTTTTGTTATTTAGCTAACCAAAATTAAAATTGAGAAACAAAAAAGTTAAAGAGAGCATCAATGGAAGGAGTGATAAAAATAAAAATGAATTATGTATGACGGCAGAATTTTGTTTAAAAATATAAATAGTTACAGAATAAAAAGAATAAAAATAAAATAATGTTATAGTCTGACATAATTATAGTGTCATGTATAAGGATAAAATATTAAGAAAAGGCAGTTTAGGAATTACAATTCATAAAAAAAAATTTAATTAAAGGATAATTATGTAATTTATTATATAAAAAAATTAAAAGAGAAATATAAAAATTAATTAATAGAGTGCAAAAATTATCGGGTGCATCAAATACAAAAAAAAAAAAAAAAAAAAAAAACGGTGGCTAACTAAGTAGACCTCCTTACATAGGCTTCATATATATATATACAACTGAAGTACATGATCATTGAAGACTTTATGAAGTATAAAATTTGAATTCTATCATTACTGGTTCGTAAAATATATTTCGTATGATTTTAAAAGGAAAAGACTACCTTCAATTTATCAATTTTTATGAAGTATAGAATTTGAATTCTATTTTCTAAAAAAAAAGGAATTTAAATTCTATCATTATTGGTTCATATAATATATTTTCATTTGATTTTAAAAGGAAAAAACTATACTCAGTTTATCAATTTTTAGATCATTTAATCTCCTTATTGTCTACGCTTACTTGACCAAAAGGTCATGTCCCTCACTAATATTAGACAAGTCTCGAGTTTAAGACCTGTCATTCTCTCTAAATCGTAACTGATAAAAAAAATTTTCTTATTATTGAAAAAATAATAATACACTTGTATGTATAGGGATATGAATTAAAAAATAATTATATAGGATATAAATTGATCATATATGGGAAAAGGGTGGAGATTTTTACACTCCACTAATGGATTTCTACATTTCTCTTTTAATTTTTTCTTAATAAATTACATAAATATCCTTTAATTAAAATATTTATTTTTTCATGAATTACAACTCCTAATACGTCCTTTTTTAATATTTTACCCTAATAAGGTACAATATAATTATTATGGGCTACAATGTTATTGTATTTTTATTCTTTTTATTATATAGCTATTCATATTTTTAAACAAAATTCTGTCATTATACATAATTCTTTTTATTCTCATCATTCCCTCTATTACTATTACTGTTTTTTTTTTTTTTAACTTGTTTTGTTTCTCTAGAAAACCTTAATCAATACTCTTTCAATTTTCATAATCATAAATAAAACAACACCCCAAGAAAAAGAAAAGAAACTCAAATTCCTCTTCACAGATTGGCTACAGTTAATGTCTAAGATGATGACTCATAAAGAAGTGGAGAAGATGCTGAATGCTACCAGATGTGAACAAATGCATCCCATAGAGCATTTGGTATCTCCACATTCTTAGACATTCTTGAGAAAACAACATGAAATGAGAATGCTTTTTTTTTTTTTTGTTATTTAGCTAACTAAAATTAAAATTGGGAAACAAAAAAATTTCAAGAAAAAATAAAGAGAGAACATCAATAGAGGGAGTGATGAGAATAGAAAAAAATTAAATATTAATGTAATTTTTTTTTAAAAGTATAAATAGCTGTAGAATAAAAATAATATAAATAAAATAATGTTATAGTTTACTATAACTATAGTGTTATCTATCATGACAAAATATTAAGAAAAGGTAGTTTAGAAATTACAATTCATAAAAAAATATTTTAAATAAAAAATAATTATATAATTTATTATGTACAAAAATTAAAAAAAATAAAAAAATTAATTAATGGAGTGCAAAAATATCCGCCCATGAAAAAATTGGATTGTGATTAAGTGTCAAATAATTAAAGTTGGGTGATTTATCTTGCTAATGATGCTTTTCAGATTGAACCCACCTTTTTTTTTTTTACACGTCTAAAAATTTTTTATGCATATTGTGAATACTTATTTTTCATCTCAACTTAATATTAAACGACAAAGATAAACTTGTAGCAAAACGTGTAAATCGATCTTAGGAAAAATACAAGTCAATTTCTTATTTTGGAGGTCCCAATTATCACATCAAATAAACAAAGTGAAATTCTATGAAAACACAAGCAGAACACAAAAAAAAAAAAAAAGAAAAGGAAGCAACAGATGCAAAAAAAAAAAAAAAAGAAAATGTCTCAGAAGGCAGCAGTAAACTTAAATGCGCTTTCCACGTTCATACAACTATATGTGATGATTTTTTTTATTTTTATTTTTATTTTTTTGCCCGGGTGATAAAACAAAAAAGAAAGAAAAGTAAAATAAAGAATTGGGGTCCATAAATTGAAGAATTTTCTAGTTTTATTTTTCTAAATCTTTATGACCCAGTCTCAATCTTTCCCCACCAATCCACCCACCAAGAAAAAAATAAGTGAATGGAGTAAAAGGTCTCAATTTTAGTTTATTGAAAAAAAAAATCTTCACAAGTTAATTAATTTTAACCAAATAATAATACTTAATTAATTAATTATTCGCAGGCAGAGTCAAATTCAATTTGTGGTAACTCAAAAAAAAAATTCTTCAATAATGTCGATTGCACACATATAAGTAAGAATTTAATTTTTTTTATTAATATTAACAATTAATAATTATAAATTCTATAAAAATAAATTAACAATATAAATGTTCAAATTAATTGAATTAGTTGTAACTATTGAACATTAAAAATAATTATTGAAAAAAATATAATACCATTCAAAAATTTGATTAATAATATGTTTGTTAAAAAAATTTGATTAATAATAGCTATATTAAATAAATTAACAAAATAAATTTAAGAAAATCTAATATAGTATAATTAAAAAAAAAAGTAATTAAGGTGATTGGTGTTGCTGTCCTCTAACCTGTGTACATCATTTGTTGTGGAAGCCCGTCACCCTCACGCCTAACACCCCCACCTGTCTTCTTCGTTTGGTTTTACTTTTCCTCACACCAATGAGGATTGCCGCCATCATCATTATCCTTTTCTCTTGTTTACTTCTTTAATTAATTAATTATTCAATCTTATCTTTGTTTCTTATTTCATGATCATGCATTAATTAATAATTAATCTTGATCAATCCACACACTATGCTGCTTTAATTACTTTCTAAACACTTTCGTCATATTATATTTCTTCCAATATTTTTTTGTCTTATCGTTCCATATAGAATAATAATAGTTTAACACCTATGTCAATGAGCACTATACAAAAGATAAGTAAAAACCAAATCTCCTTTCTTGGAGCCAAGTGGGTTTGTATTATGCATAAAATAAGATTCATAATTCTTATGAGAAATTAATAAAAAGGTATAGATTATTATATTCTCATCATTATATATAATGTTTTGTCACCATAGCTTTTAAAACCTTTGCCATCCTTATTATTATATCATGGTGCTTCATGGTACAAGCTAAAAAGTAAAAACTACATTTTTAAATTTTATTTTTAATTAATTAACCTTTTTGTAAAGAACACTAGCAATAGGAAAAGAAATTATTATTAATATAATTTTGTATTTATTGCTAAAATTTATATTTTTATCTTACATTTCTAGTATTCAGTAATTATAAAAATTAATCGTCAATTCGCGCGTTGCTTGGATTGTGACTAATATTTTAAAATTTATATATATAAAATAAAATTAATAATAGGATGAAAATTAAAATAAATAAAATAAAATTATCCTTAAATTAAATTATTAAATTTAACCAAACAATTAGCTAATCATAAACTATAATAAAATATCATATAAAAATAAATACACTTGGAGACAAATCTAAAATAACTACCGAAAATAATCATTTTTATAACTATATTGATGATGACTTGTTGTTTGAGCATGTGATACTACATCATTAGAGAGTTAGGATTTGAAAAAGAGAAAAAATAAAAAAATTGAATTTGAGACTAAAAAAGAAAAAATATTAAGAAAATTAAATATAATTATAACATTAATATTTTCAAACAAACTAACAAAACTATTGGATTTACACTAATTACCATTGATTAATTATACAATTCAATAAGTCTTTATATACTAATCAACAAGAATAGTTAATACCCTTCATCCTACAACTTTCAAGTAATGCAACAACACATTCCAACAAAAATAAAAATAACAAAATTATTTCAAAATTAATAGAATATATAATCACAATAAAATAAAAAATAAATAAAATTATTTTAGTAGAGAATAACATACCTTATTTTTGAATATGAATAACAGAAAAATAGAAAAAGACTCAATTCAAAGATATTGAGTTAAATAGTAGAATTTATGTTTTATAAATAGAAAATAAAGATGTATTTATAATTGAATAAATGAGAGGACGTTAAATAAATAAAAGAGAAAGATGTATTTTATGGTTGAATAGATGAGAAGTGTTTTAAGTGAAATAGAAAATATAATTTTTGGTGGGGTAGTAGAAAAATATTTTAGATGCAATAGAATTATAGTGTTTTAAATTGAATAAAATATTTATATTTTTTTAATTAAAAAATATGAATTTTTAGAAATCAACACATAAGCGTTTAGAGCTGAATACTGAATTATAAGGAGGGGTACATGTCAAAATTTGGGTTGAATGACTTTAAAGTTCAAGGTTCAATATATATATAGATTCATTTTATTTTAATATGTAAGTCGGATAATGTATAATTTACTTTTTCAATATTTTTTTTTCATATATAAGAACATTTTCAATGGTACTTTTTAAAAAGAGAGCATATTATAGGTAATAAAGAACATGTTAAGATATATTTCAATATAAAGAGTTAATAATTTTATTTAAATTCAATGCATTTTTTATATTTCACTTTTTATTTTATTTTATCCAACAAGCATTTAATATTAATTTTTAAATATTGTGGGAAGAAAAATGAATAAATTTTAGGCAATAAAAAAAGTCAATGAAAAATAAAGATGTATATAAAAAATAGTGTTCTATTAATTAACATTTTGTATATAACGTGAATTTTACAGAGAGCCAAAATTACTCTCTAATCTATTAAAAGTGGGTTAGAGTGCTATTTTTTACAATTACCCTTTATAATAAATAATTTATGTCAAATAAAAAGTGAGTTGAGGATGCAAAAATTATTTAAAGGAATCCAAACCTTTTGCCAATAAATATTAATACTAAGCTTTATATTTGTAGTAAACATGAAAAGTTTTAACGGCCTAACCAATTCTCTTTCTCCATGATCTCGGTTTAAAAGTTCATATAAGGATGGTGCTAAAAAAATAAAAAAAATTTAACTTTTTAACTATTCAACTTATAAATTATTGATGTTGTGAAAATTATTTTCATCAACTAAAAATTATTATTTTTTGGTACAATTTTTTATGAATTAATTTAATTTTTTATTAAAAATTTAATGAATTAAGGTTAAATGTTAAAAAGAAAAGGTTAATCAATGGCAGCGATGATTACAGGAATGGCGGTGATCGAGTTTGATAATTAATTATTTGCTGTGTTAATTGAGTTGTTTTTCTTAAAAATGAAAAGATATTTTTTAAACAAACGAAAATGTGAAGCTAATCCTGTTACAAATAACGTCATCCCGTAACGTTCCCATCTTCACCTAACAACCGGTCACGCAACCTGCATGACAAGACGTAACAAACCATCCTAAACCGTCCAAACAACTCTCTGGCAATTAGAACAACTGCCACCTGTCTCTTAAGACCTAGAGGGATTAAGCCAGGTGTCAGTAACTCATTGATGCATATCCGAATACGGTGGTTTTCTTGCAAACCCAGCTAATGCCCCGATTCCCCCATCTCAAGTCCCCACTAAATTAATAGCATTTTTCCCCTATAAGGAAAAATTAAAGTAAAGCCATGTTTTTTTTAAAGAGAACAATTATTATCCAACTAACCAAATGTTTTATCAATTCATAAAATATCTAATACGAATTTTTTAAAATTATCCTTTTTGCTTTAGTTTACAATATTAAATATTAATAGTTAGATTAATTTAGTTAGCATTTTAATAATATTAATATTTTTTAAGCAAATATTAATATTTCTTTCATTGCTAAAAAAAAAGAAAAAATACATTAAAAACTACTTTTAAAAAAATATACATGTTTGAATTCTATCACGGTGATATTTGATTTAGTAGTTAAATTCTTGTGGACAGTAATATTAGCCCAAAACTTATTTTCACTTCCAGTTTGTAATAGTCAAAGGAAAGAAACTATAATAGTATATTTACAAAATTTATATGATTTAAAAATATTTTTTATGATAGAGTATATTAATATTTAAATTATTTAATTTTTTTATTAATAAAAAAATATTTTAATTTTTTACAGGAAAATATAAAAAGTAAGATATTAAGATGTTAGTAAAGTATATTTTTATGAATAGTTCAAATAATAAAAAATATAAACGTTTGAATATAAAAAATAGTGTTTAAATTTTATTTTTGACTTTTTTTTATAATGAAAAATTTAAAACACTTCAATTTGCTATTAAAAAAATAAAATTGGTGTTAGTGGGGGATGGGGGGAAAAGAAAACCAAGGAACCAAAAGGAGAAATAAAAGTATATTAAGGGCAGGCTGTGGCATTATGGGGTTTGGTCTGTAGGTTAGGGGTCAAGAGAGGAGTAATTAAGGGATTGTCCAAGTTGTTAAGGAGAGGGGAAGCAGGAGAAGGTTGGGCCCAGTACCTGGATTAGTGTAAACTAAGCAGGGAACAATTAGTTGGGTCCCATATAATATTTTTTTTATATGGTTTTTTTAAAAATACGTATTTTTATATTATTATTTGAAGGGGGTGGCGGATTTTTCAGATCCTTCTACGATGGTGTCGCGCGCACGCCATAACTCGTGTCAATTTGCATTGCATTAGCTATACATTGCATTTAGCAGTCAGTCAAAGCAAAGCGGACTTTGTTCGTTCAAAACCAGCGATGCTGATGGGTGATTCTCCGACGCTGGTGCCGCTGCCTGCCTAATCTTCTGGTCTTCGCATCTACCAACCTCCACTTTTTTTCCAGGATTCAATTCTTTTACTTTTGGAGATATAATTAATCCTCGTAATTACACTTTTTTCTTTGTCTTAAACTTATAAATTTTGTTTAATTTTTTAAAATATTTAAAAAAATATTGCTAATGTATTTAATTAAAACTAATTGTGAATTCACACTTTTATGCAAACTGTAAATAATATATATATTTTAAAATAATTAATTTATTAATTTTAATAAATTAAAATCAAAATTTAATTAAATATAAAATAAAAACTTAAAAATAATTGAATAAAGAAAATAAAAATAATTTAAATATAGAAATTTTTAATTAGAATAAAAGACATCATTTTTTATGAAAATGAAGAGTAATGCTTTAAATGTAATAGCATTATAGTGTTTTACATAAAGTAGAACATGTGTATTTTAAAATAATTTTTTTAAATATTGTGATTAAAAAAATATTGTAAATTTTAATAACTCAAAGCATAAACCTTTAGGGATAAAAGTTCAATTATAAAAAAAAATACTAGTCAAATTATATATATAATTTTTAAACATATTTTTAATTAATAAACATTTTACATTATTTATTATAATTAAATAATTTCAAATAAAAATAAGTTAAAAAATGAAATCTTGAAGAGCAAATTATGTTTTGTAAAATAAATTAAAGTAGAATGTATGAGGAAGATAAAAAATTATAATTTTATAACAAAAAATAATGTTATAAAATATTTTATTAATATATTTACATAAATACACCAAATTATGAATTTTTCTCTTTGAAAAAAAAAACCAAATTAAATGTATTGAATACCATTATAAGTTAAAAGTTGATGTCATTACAGCTAGATCTACAAAAATATATATAAACTTGAGCCATTTCCATTGAACCATTATAAAAGTATTTTTCCATGCTGCCTTTATGAACAATAACTGCAAATGAAACTATTTTTTTAATCTAATAAACTATAATTAATTGAGTGTCATTTGAGTAGAACTATAAGGACGGTAAAAATTTTTTAACAGTTAATTAACACAATGACATACATTATAATTCAAATGTAAAAATTAATTTATGTAAAAATAACTTTTACGAGTTGATTTCACCAATTACTGATATGAAAATCTAAGTTTAAGTTAAACTTTTGAGCCAATTTTATCAAATTTCATAATTAGATCCGTTTTTTTTTTTAAAAAAAATTGTTGGCAAATTATTGATTGCTTGTAACTTCATCATGTACACACTATTAGAATTTCTTAACACTATTAACCTGAGTTGTTGTGTTGTGATTATCATTTAATCATCATTTGTTAGCAATTAAGTAACTAATTAATCCTCATAAAATATTCAAAGTAAATGCAACATTATAGGTCTTCCATTTAAGAGTCAATGCAGCAGCAGCAGCAGCAGCGTCACCGAGGGATTGGACAACTGCGACCGGAATAAATGGTCATATAAATACTAATACCTGTGTATGGACAAAATTTGTCGTGAAGGGAAGAGTTGAAGGCGGACCACTCCCAAGCAATGATCCATGCATTCATAACGCAAGAAGTCAATAAATTTTATTATCAACCCACAAATGAGTGGTTGAGGAATTCCAAGTCTTTGCATTGTATTAATCGTAAAATTTCACCATATAATAAGAACGAAAGTAATTTGGTATACTACAACATCCAATACCCATGAAAATAAGTTACGTGTGTACATATGTATTTTTCTTAAGGAAAAATGATTTATTTTATTTTCAACTTTTAATCAATTATTGATTAAAATTTATTTTTAAAATTATTACAATTTGCTTCTTCAATTTTATAAATTATATTAATTATATCTAATTTTGTTTTAAAGATCTAATTATAATTTTAAAAATTATTTCTAGATCCTTATAAAATAAAAATTACTTTCAAATCTCTGTAAATGATCTAATTGCAATTTAAATTTTTTTTTAAGAAAATAAAATTTAAAAATTATTTTTAAGTTTTAATTTTAACATTTTTTTAAATTAATTTAAAAATTAATTTTTTTAATTTTTGCATAAAATTTTACATTTTTATGCATCAATTAAAAATAATAAGAAAAAAGTGATAATTTGTGAATCAATTTATTATGTAGACTAATATTTAAAAAATAAAAATAAATAAAGGAAACACTTTTAATTATCACTATAAATAATAATAAAATTTTAATTTTTTCTCATCTTGACGCGATCATCTAATTCCTTTGTGGGATTTGTATTTGTCCGGGTTAATGAATTTCACGTAATAAGGAGTCACAACGTTGATTTTCACCAAGACTCTATTCACTTTTTTGTTTTGTTATATCAATATTTGTAAACTTTAGTGATTTATTTGTATTGTATTTTCTCTAGTAGATCAGTCTGTGTGATAAAGTTTAATGAAATATCAATTTTCTATTGTTAAAAAAATAGATGATTTTTTTCAAATAAGAAAAAAAAGTGGGAGTGATTTTTTTAAAAAAAATTTATATTAAAAATTTTATTATATTTTAGACCATCAATAATTATGAGATGTTTAAATTTATAAAAATTGACTTAATAAATATTATTTAAAGAGAATGCGTATGAAAAACTAAGAGAATAAGTGGTGGGTTGAATAATAATTTAGAAAAAAAAATGCACATAAAGTTAAAAAAAAAAATTGTTGATGTAGCAAAGGAGGACTTATGGGTAAAATGGTGGGGCATATATTACCAAAAATGTAGAGTCTCCCTTTAAAATGTCTGCCTCAAAATAGCTTACCCTATAACTTAAAGAACAATGCATAGGAAATATAGCGCACATTTTAATTAATGAATTTACATGTAGAGTCTCCCTTTCGAATTGTCCAAATGATCATCATCGTAATAGAGTCCTGGCCTCAACATTTGCATGTTAGTGTTTAAAAAGTTGTAGCTTATGTCACATGCTTTGTGTTGTCCCTAAATCCAGGATAATATTCGAATAATTTAATTCTATGTTTTAATTTTGGCTTTAATTTAATTAATTGCATATTTTGAAATTAATCTACAAATAAAAGGAAATGGAATTAAAAAAGTGTAATACCTATGAAGCATGATTATCATTTATTAATTTAATCATGCTCATTTTGTTGAGTTTTTCTGGTATTCACATTTTTTGCACTCCTTTTAATATCATTAAATGAATATAATAAAAATCATAATTATAATAACATATAAAAAAATCACGTCTTTTATATATTTAACATTTACTTTAGCATAATTGAAAAATATTAGTTTTAATAAGGGTGAATATATTTATAATTTGTTGTATTATATTTGTGCTCCATCGATAATGTTTTTAAAGTTTCACATCCACTATTAATATTTTTAAAATTTGAATGGTACAAATGCTCTAACTTAATTAGATGTATACTTTTTATTAATAAATTTTTAAAATTAACATATTTATTACTTATTAAAATATTAAGCTATATATGTGCAAAAAATTATTTTGATTTTTTTGAGGATTACAAAAAGTATAAAAAATCTTAATAAATATTTTTTTTATATTATTTTAAAAAATTAAAGTTAATATTTATGTGTAGGACAATTTTTTATAATTTTTAAGTGTAAGAAATAAATCATTTAAGGAGTTTTAGACTCTTTTTTAATGTAATTAAAATTATTAATTTTATTAATTAGAATTGTATATTTTTTCACATATAATTATGTGATGCAAATTCAACAAAGTATATTTTTTGGAAAAAAATCATCGAATTATCACAATTAGCCTACAAAATAAAATTGGCAAAGGACAATAATATTTTACCCCATTGCGTAGAATTGAGTAATTGACGCCAAAGTCCCCAAAATGGAATCTTTGGTATTTATGGAATATAATTGATTTAAACATTGTAATGTGATCATCAAAGATTGTGATTAATGAGCAAATGATAATAAACGCAACTAATCAACAAACTGTGAAAATGACGATGCTCCCATATACATAGAAATTTTACATTTGTATAAAGAACCATAAAAATGAGATAACCAATAAAACCTAAATTAATTCTAAAAAAAAAATAAAACCTAAATTATAGCTTTCACCTTTCTTAAAATTATTAGTTTTAGTAACGTAAATACTATAATCGAATTTTTATATACAATTTATGTAGAAAAAATATTTTTTGCCTTAATTTTTTTTATCATATATCAAGTAGTTAATTTCTAACACCACAAGAGTAGTAGATATGGGTAGGAATTCGATCCCTACTTTTCTCAATTGAATGTCCACATCTTCCACTATTTAGGCTACTCGCGGGGAACTATTAAACCATTAACAATTAATCGACTTTAACATTATATTATAACATTGTCCTTATATTAAAAATTTTTAAAACATTTTTTGGAAGATTATGAGGGAGTGAGGATTGAACCTTAATTATAGCTTTCACCATTCTTAAAATTATTATTTTTGGTAACGTAAACACTATAATGGGACAAATTTTACATACAATTCATGTAGATTTTTTTTTACCTTAACTTTTTAAACTACTAACAATTAATGGACTTTAACATTATATTAGAACATTATTTTTATATTAAAATTTTTAAAACATTGTTTGAGAGATTACGAGGAAGTGAAGATCGAGTTTATAATCTCTACTAATATTTTGATCTATGATAGGATGGTTTAGAAATATTAAATTTCAAACAATAATGACAACAATAATTTATAATCTAAGTAATTAAAAAGGTTATAACCTCTTGATTGGGCATGACAAAAATAGGTACTAAATAAAATGCCAAAAGAGAAAGAGAAAGAATTAAGTAGAAAATTGAAACGATTCTTGTGCCAAATGCCACCAAAAAATTGACAAGGTTGCCTCCAACCACACATCTTACTTGATTTAGTACCATGCCTAAACAAAACTAACATCATCCATCAAATTTTCCTCTTCTAAAAGATGAGCTGACTTTGCTTTCTGTTTGTGTTGGCTCAAACAATAGTGTACAAATGCCCAAGAAAGGTTGATTAATTGTTTTTAATGGAGATACATATACTCATAATTGAATTTACAACTGAGAGAGATAAATTTTGAAACTATTATTTACGTCATATAAAAGTTTATATATATATTTTTTCAAATGAAATAATTTTTGTTATTATTGAAAAAAATATACCTTAATAATAATTGGATAATACCAATTTGAAAATTTCTGCATTATTCACGACTGTAATTTTTTTAGTACGTTAATTGATAAAAATGGGTTAATTTTAAGGTTAGTGCTCATAGCTTAAATTAAATAAAAATGAAATAAATTTTACTCTATATATATATTGGGGTTATTAAAAAGCTTTTGTGATATATATAAACGCTCAAAAAAAAAAAAAGCTTTTGTGGGACAAAGATTCCTCCATTTGTTGCTTTAGACCATACACAACTGCTAATAGACAAGAACACGTGGGCCCCCACTGACTTTCCTCTCCTGCCCTTCCACTGCTCCTTTCCGAATACACGTGACTTGCCCTGCCAATTTCCTTTTTTTTTTCTACATTTTTACATTACTCTTTTTTTTTTCTTTTTCTGCTGTCCATCTTTTCGGCTTTATTGCGGCATTTTGCCGCGATATTCTACCTGTTTCTTGTTTACATGGTTAAATAGGAAAAATAAAGTTTTTTCTTTAAATGGTTAAATATTATTTAGTATTATATATATACGTGTATGTATTATGAATTAATATTGTGAAATACAATATTCATATAATAATAGAACATATCAATTTAATAAAATAATTTATAATCACCATATAATTCAATACTAAATTAATAATTTTATTTTTTAAAATTAAATAATATTTCTCATGAGAAAACAAGCTGTTACACAACGAGATGATACGACATGGGCGCCAACAGCGAGTGTACTGCCTGCCCCTTGCGCTACCCTACCATCCCAGCCGCATGAAAGCCTGCAACGCAGCTCAGCATTGTACTGAGAGGAAAAAATAATAATAAAAGAAAAAACTATTGCTAACATGCGCTGCTGGTATGTTAAGTATGCACCACTCCCCAAAACCCCGGCTTCTTTGCCTCCCCTAACCCACTTCACATCGTTAATAGCACGACAAAAGCCCATTTTCCCCATAAAAACCGAACAGCTTTCCAATTAACGGCAAAAACAGAACAGCCGTTAACTGAGTAGAGAAGTAATGATGATGATGACGTGCCTCACAGAAATGGACAGCCTCAAACGGAGAAACGAACGACGTTAAATAGTAAAGCCGCCTTTATTAATTAACCAGGATAGTGTCGCTTTTTGCTGGTCCACAATGACCGGCTAAATAGGTAAGAGTAACCGGTGAATGTCGGTTTTGAAATTGGGTTAAAACTTGACCGCGGTTGAAATGGTCGCCCCAAGTTTTGACTACAGGTTAAGTCTCTCAACTCCTCCTCACACAGACAAGAATGATAGAGAAGAGAGAGACAAGAAGATAGAAAAAAAATAAAAAAAAAGAAAGATAAGAGAGAGAGGCAGAGATATAGAGAAAAGCAAACAGATTGGCTACTGTGAGCTCTGTTCAAGCTTCTGAGCGACAATAATAATACATAATCAGCTAGAGAAGAAGAAAAATTGAAGGTGAAATCAGGAAATTTGGTGGAGCTTGTGAAGATTGTTGTGAGCTGGTGGTGAGTGAGTAAGGTTCAGAGAAGGAAAATTGTTCTGTTGATATTGTTTTAGGTGGATTAGAAGGTGGAAATGGTAGATTGAAGGAGGAAATTATTGTCAGAACGTTGAATTTTGAGGTGGTAAATGAGAGATCTGAGCTAAGGTAGAGAGTCGTTTTGTTTTTAGAGAGATTTTATGATGGATTCTTCGGAGATTTCAATTAAAGGTAATAACAGTGGCAACGTTAGGGGAGGAGATAGCTTCTCTTCGAGTTACACTGAGCCTAATGTTGGCATGGAAGGGCAGAAAGGTCAGTCTGCTCGTCCGGCCTCTGCTAAAGGTACCATTTCTGTGGATGTTTTATAACGTTTGTGGTTAAATTTTGAGTGATCTGTGTTTGTTTCTGATTTCTTCTGTTTATGTTTCCTTCTAATTTTCTGTCCTCTTTCTTGTTTTCTGCTCCTGTGACGGCGCGTGCGCTTTAGACGCTGAGGACGCTCTTTATACGGAGCTCTGGAATGCTTGTGCTGGTCCTTTGGTCACCGTTCCTCGTAAAAACGATCTCGTTTTCTATTTTCCTCAAGGTCATATTGAGCAGGTTTGTTTTTTTGCTTATTATATGTTTGTTTTATTCAGATTTTTCACTCTATGCAGCTTCAAGTTCATATGTTTTCCTTTCAATTTGTTAATAAAAAACTCTTAATGTGTAATAATTTCTTTCAAAATAATGCAAAACTAAAGTAGGATATTCATATGTGGTTTTAGAAGATTTTTTGTCTTAATTTTGGCTTGTTTGGTCTTAATTTTGGCTGTTATGAATGAATTAGGTAGAGGCGTCAACTAATCAGGTAGCTGACCAGCAGATGCCAGTTTATAATCTTCCATCAAAGATCTTGTGTCGAGTGATCAACGTCTTATTGCAGGTGAAGTAAACATGATCTAAAAATTTTCTTATTTATTTATTTATTTTTTAAGGACTTTCTCTTATCTGGACTTATACTGATGCTTTAAGTATGGATTATAGGCGGAGCCAGATACTGATGAGGTGTTTGCACAAATTACTTTACTTCCTGAGCAAAACGTAAGTGATCTCCAGTTGTATCTGTGATTTATTTGAAATGAGAATTGATTTTTCTTTTTTTTTGGAATTCTGATGGTTTGATTGATGGCTTTTTTTTTTTTAATTGTCTTTAGCAAGACGAAAGTGCAGTGAAGAAGGACCCTCCTCAACCTCCACCTCCACGTTTTCATGTGCATTCATTTTGTAAAACCTTGACTGCATCAGATACCAGTACCCATGGTGGGTTCTCTGTGCTCAGACGACATGCAGATGAGTGTCTGCCGCCCCTGGTTAGTATCAGTTCTTCTGGTAACAGGCAATCCCTGAGCTTCTTTTTAAAAAGTTTTTCAGTCTTTTTAATTGGTGCTCTAAACTATCTGTTTTTCTTTGGTTTGTGATTTAGGATATGTCAAGACAGCCTCCAACGCAGGAATTGGTTGCTAAGGATTTGCATGGAAACGAGTGGCGATTCCGGCATATCTTCAGGGGTAATGATCATTTGGAGAAACCCATTGTGCTAAAGCTCTTTCAATTTGCGTTACGAGGAAAGGGATATATTATTCTTTATAATTTGTATTCTTTCTTCGCTCACTTATGCAGTAATGTTTATGACAGGTCAACCGCGAAGGCACTTGCTTCAAAGTGGATGGAGTGTGTTTGTTAGCTCGAAAAGGCTTGTTGCTGGTGATGCGTTTATATTCTTAAGGTTTGTTTCTGATACAATTAAATTTCTTGTTTTATTTTAACTTGTTAAACTTAAGAATGGGAGTAACATGTGACTTTGGCTTTTGACTTTTAGAGGTGAAAATGGAGAGCTTCGAGTTGGTGTTAGACGTGCCATGAGACAGCAGGGTAATGTTCCATCATCTGTCATATCCAGTCATAGTATGCATCTGGGTGTTCTTGCTACAGCATGGCACGCCATTTCCACAGGAACCTTGTTCACTGTTTATTATAAGCCAAGGTATGCGATTTATGCCATGCCTGATTAGAGTAAATAAAAAAGTTGGTGAGGTGCGTTCAAGTTGGGCAAATTATTGAATTTGAGTTTGTGATGATGCTAAATTGATGGGTTATGTTAATTAATGGAAAAGATCGACAGGTGGTGGATATCACAAACTTATGTAACAGATACTGAAGGGGCAAACTATTACTCAAATATATTATTTTAAAGTTGCATGGGCAATTCTCTGTTTCTTGTAAAACTATGTTCATATAATCACAAATGTGTTATGCTACAGGACAAGCCCAGCAGAATTCATAGTTCCATTTGATCGATACATGGAGTCTGTCAAGAGCAATTATTCCATAGGGATGAGGTTTAAAATGAGATTTGAAGGGGAAGAAGCTCCTGAACAAAGGTATGACTTCTGCTGGAAGTTACTCTTCAATTTTTCTTATTGGATGCTTTACATACGTAGACTTTGCAGCTTCTTACTATTTATTGTTCCATTTTTCACTGTAGATTCACTGGAACAATTGTTGGAACTGAAGATGCTGATCCCAAAAGGTGGCGAGAATCCAAATGGAGATGTCTCAAGGTAGTATTCTAGCCGTTAGGTTGTGTTTGATAATTTTTTGTCTGTCAAAGTGCCAAAGATTTTTATGTCTTACATTTTAGGTGAGGTGGGATGAAACTTCTACTATACCTCGTCCAGATAGAGTTTCACCATGGAGTATAGAGCCTGCTTTGGCTCCTCCTGCATTGAATCCCCTTCCAGTGCCTAGGCCTAAAAGGCCCCGATCAAACATGGTGCCTTCATCCCCAGACTCTTCAGTTCTTACCAGAGAAGGTACAAACATGTTAATTAATATCTCCTATTTCTTTTTTTACATATTCTATATTGGTTTAAATGAGATCTCAATCACCTCGTTCCTTGCAATGGGTTAGGTTCATCCAAAGTAACCATAGACCCTCCACTGTCTAGTGGATATTCAAGGGTCTTGCAAGGTCAAGAATTATCGACCTTGAGAGGCAATTATGCCGAGAGCAATGAATCAGTCACTGCTGAAAAGTCTGTCATTTGGCCACCATCAGCAGATGATGAGAAGATTGATGTAGTATCTGCTTCAAGAAGACATGGGTCAGAGAATTGGATACCCTCAGGAAGGCCAGAGCCAACCTACACGGATTTGCTATCAGGATTTGGGTCAAATGCTGATTCTTCCCGTGGGTTTGTTTCACCTTTTGCTGATCAATCTGCGACAGCTGGTAGTAGAAAACTTGTATTGGATCAGGAAGGCAAGTTTAACTTGCTTGCCAGCCCATGGTCATTAATGTCATCAGGTCTTTCACTCAACTTATCAGATAACAATAATATGAAGGCTCAAAGTCGTGATACACCTTTTCAAGCACGAGGAAATGTCAGATGCAGTGCATTCAGTGAATATTCCATGCTTAATGGTAACAGAGTTGAGCAGTCACATGGAAACTGGTTGATGCCTCCGCCACCATCTCATTATGATAATCTTGCTCATGCAAGAGAGAGAGTTCCAAAACCCCCGCTGGTACAAGAGCATGATGTTGGGAAATCCATAGATGGAAACTGTAAACTCTTTGGTATCCCCTTGTTTAGTAACCCTGTTGCACCTGAGCCAGCAACATCACAGAGAAACATGGCAAATGAACCCATGAGTCATGTGCATCCTCACAACCAACTTCATGCGGTGGAATCTGATCAAAGGTCAGAACAGTCCAAGGGTTCTAAAATGGCTGATGATAGTGAGCATGAGAAACAATTCCAATCTGGTAACTTGCATGCAAGGGATGTTCCAGCCAAGGCTCAAAATGTTTCAACAAGGAGCTGCACTAAGGTGATCTGCTCCACTGTTGACATTTGTCTTGTGTCATAAATTGTTAGTTGGGGAAAAAACTTGCTAAAATTGTCTTTTAACTCCAGGTTCAAAAGCAGGGAATCGCACTTGGGAGGTCTGTTGATCTTACCAAGTTCAACAACTATAATGAGCTTATTGCTGAATTGGATCAGTTGTTTGAATTTGATGGTGAATTAATGGCATCTAAAAAGAAGTGGTTGATTGTGTATACTGATGATGAGGGTGATATGATGCTTGTTGGAGATGATCCCTGGCAGTAAGGATTTATTTATTTGCATTTGTTTTAATATGCACTAGTTTTGATCATCTTTTGTTTGGTTTACTGTCGGATTAAAGCCAAACTTATTGGTGACATCATATATGTGAATCAGGGAATTTGTTGGCATGGTTCGGAAGATATTTATCTATACAAGGGAGGAGGTGCAAAAGATGAACCCAAGGACCTTCAATTCGAAGGGTGATGAGAATATGTTAGATGTGGAGGGTGCGGATGCTAAAGAAGTGAAACATCTGCTACATCCTCCAGCACGCAGCACTGAGAATTGTTAGGTTTGGCTCCTTTGATTTCTAGGTATTTTCTGGAGTCGAGCATTCTTGTCCCTGAGCTGCTGATACAGCACATCAAATGTATCTGATGAGTTTGTTAATCTTATTTGCTTCTGAATTCTTCTTGTGTCAGGATTTTGTTATATGAAGCAGGGCAAGGGGGCAGGCCATTTCAGTTTTGAAAATTGAGATTGGTGCAAGGCAACTTCTATTTTGGATGGCAAGCATGTTGGTATCTTGGAATATATGGCAAGAATGATATTTTATCCAATTTTGGACTTGTTCATGGAGTTAGTATTGTATGGTGTCCACTTATACATAAATATATATTTATATATAAAATATATACACCCCCTCCATGCTGTGCGAGGCAACTGTTGCCCTGCCTTTTAATTTTTTTAAAAAACCACCCTACCTTGTACATAGCTGCTTTTAGCCCTCACCTCCGCGCCATCTAATGTAAGTAAAGTCTATACATGGTTTCATGGGGTTTTTTGGGGCAGGCCATCAATCTTCTAATGTTCAGGTTTCCATATTTTTCTCATCTCCTTTAGCTTTGGGCTCATAGTTATTTGTTGGGTGCACATATGTGCACGTATTTGTCTTCTAAAGTTTGAATTGATTGTGAAATATAGCTGTATTCTATCATGGATTTTATGTTTCATTATCTGCAAATTTTATACATATGGAAATTGGAAAGAGCTGAATGGTTGCTAGGAAGGGCAGAGCTGTTACAGTTTCATAATGGAGCTCTTAGCACAGTTTTTTGTCCTTTTGCATGTGCGCTGTTCCCTCTGGTGGGGTCTCACATTGATGGGGGAACAAGCTCGTGCCCACTGATAAAGATGAGGTATTATGGAGCTGGGGAAGAGATTGAGCTGTTTATAACTTGCAGTAATGTTTTGACAAATTTTTGCTGTCAGTCTACTGTACTTTAAAAATTGAATCCATGTAATTGGACGTGGCCGATTCTAATCCCTTGTAGGCATGTAGCAATTAAACATCAAAAGATGGAAAATAGAATGAAAATAAAAATGGGGGCGTTTCAGTGCCCGTGTAAATGCGTGTTGCTTATGAGATTTTGAGTGTGTTTTGCTCTAACCTGGTGATTGGGAACGCTTGTGTTTAATTTTGTTTCTTTCCTTAACCACCTGCTCTCCCGTCAATGGCCGCCCAATCCAGTGTACACGTCAAAAAGAAGTATTGTGGGTGAGACAAACGAAAGTGGTTGCAACTGTGATGTGAAGAGGAATTCGATATAGCAAGTGAGACAAACCACAAATACGGTCTCACTTCCACTTGTCGAAACATCTCTGTTATCTTTCAAGTCAAAACCGTGTTCTTAATTGGTTCTTTCAAGTCAAAACCGTGTTCTTAATTGGTTAGAAGACCAGAGGATAAGGTTTAACCCAAGCCGATGTGAATTGTAAATTGAGAGATTTAGCAATTCACGGCAGTGTTTGCACCACAGGACTTGCGTATATTATTATTCGACTTGGGCAATGAATAACCAGCAAGTCGCTGTTTCAAATCTACGGTCTTTTAAGGAAACGGCTCGTAGCTATTGTATTGTTCTCTAATTTGTGAACATCTTAAGTGCCGTCAGCTACAGCCCGATTAAGTGTCTGTTTGATAACAGCGACAGTTTTTTTTTTTTTAGCAACTAGCCAACATATCCAACCCAAGAACCTTAATTAAAGCCTAGAGAATTAGGGGTGTTGGAGGGTAGAAGCCTTCTATCAATCAACTATTTTGACTCCATGATAAAATATGTTTTACCATCTATTTTAGGCGGGTTAGGCATGTATCGATTTGATTAAACTCATGAATAATTTGTTAATTAAATTATTAATCTTAGGTATTTGATAAAACTATTTATAATTGATTATGTTTATATGTTTAATAATTACTATAAATATTAATATTTTTAAAAAATTTTGAATATATATATATGTTATTTTTTTAAAAAAAAATTAGATTTGTAGTTTTTTAATATTAAAAATAATACAATTAAATGTACAAAATTATATAGTAATATATTTCTGGTATTTTTTTAATGCATCTAACATATATAAATATTAAAATATAAATAAAAAATATCGATATATAAAAATAAATATAATAAATTTGCATATCCTTAAAAAATTGTTCAATAATCCCCTCAAGACAAATTGTTCAACAAAATATTTAACCAATAAAATGTTGAAAAAAAATTTAATTAAAAACATATGGAAAGAAATTAATATTAATATTATAAAAAAATATGTAAAACATATAGCCATTAATTTGATTTAAATAGATAAAGATAACTAAATAATTCTAGTTAGATGAATGAGAATTGTCCATAAAAACCTACAAATTACTCTCCCTATTTCATATTAATTGACATTTTAAGTTGAATTTTTTGTTCACAAAGCTAATAATTGATTGAAAAATTATTATAAGGATAAGATAGTATTTTATACATATATTAATTATATTCCTTAATCTAAGTGCAGAATCCTTAAACGACAATTAAATTGGAACAAAGGGAGTAAAACTGATTTAAACAGTAGCTGATAGGTATTCAACATCCATGAATTACCATTTAAAAAATAATAATAATAACCAAATAGATGTTGCAGAGCTATATCTCGACAGTGATGCGAGACATCCTCAAATTTGGACCAAACCTCTAATCTGATGACCAGTGCATGAGACGCGGGAAGCTTGCGTCAGATTAAGTGCCCATCCGCAGAGATAGGACGGGAGATCATGAAGTCTGCTATTTCGCAGTTGAAGAAGAAATTCATGACATTGGAGTTTTAAGAAGCTTTTTTCATTTAAAAGATTAAATGCACAGAAAATTACACATTTCTGATTCTTCCAGCAAATTACTATCTTGGAGGTACAGTTCAAAACAAGGAAATAACTGAAGAAGAAGAACAAAGAGAGGCAAAACTACTACAATTAGTCGGTATTGCAAAAGACCTCTTGGTTGGAATAAGAAAAGGATAGACTGCTAATTCTGCTGGACAATGTCTGCGTCTATAGACGACCAAACTATGCAATTCTAGTTCCAATGAATGCCATGGAAGCCAGCTGAATCCAGGAGTACTGTTTTAATTTGCTCAGGATGCACATCCTGCCCTTCTTTGCATTGCTGAGTGATTAAAAAAAAAAAGGTGAAGAAAGAAATACATTTAGTCTTCCATAGACGAAACAATACCAAGACAATTGGGAATACTTTCTCTTTCTAAATGAACTCAGAACAGACAAATATAAGATCTTGAATTTTCAGCATGTCAGATGTATGCTGGATAGCAAATGGTCGAACTGTTGCATTCTTATACATTGAAACATAAAAAATCCATCACAGCAGCCGTGTGTAGCTTTGGGGTCAAAGGTGGATTGACAACAGCCAAGGGATGGTTTGTTTTGCAAGACTTCTATGTGTGAAATTCTAGCGTTGTATACTCTAATATGTAATGAGAAAAAGATTTACCTCAGCTCGGAAGATGTCCATGGCAAATCCGTTGAAACAACTGATGACAGCTTGCTGAATGTCTAGGCCAAGGTTATCCAACGCTCTCATTGTAGAGAGCAGGAGGCCTGGTCTGCGACCGCAAAACATATGGATGTTTACTGCTCTTCCTTCTCTCACTCTGACTTCAACCTATCATTACAGCAAAATAAAACCGCATGATTGAAATAATGGAACTTTGAGGTTCCATGAGAAAAGAAAACCTAATTCCCAATGCAATATTAAACAAGTCTCCCTGCATGCTTAAACACAATTGTTTACTACCTTTTTGCTTGTTTTCTTGATAAAGAACTAAAAGTAATGAAGTTGTTAATTGAAAAAATGTTAGTTCAGTGAGAACTGTGAGATTGCAACTCTTGTTATTAGTCAAACATTCAGGAACTGCAAGTCCAAAGGGAGATCTCCTTGAACATTTTAGAACCAATCATGGTAATGGAAAATAGGACAAAAAATGGAACTGATAACATTGGATTCAATATAGACCATAATAAATCTCAGCAGAAAGAGAAAATTACCCTTGCTGGTTGACCATTTGGACTTGGCAATGAGCTGGGGCAAAGCTTATCCTTGATACGGCTTGGCAGGGCTGATGGAGTGGGTGTCAAAGGGTGAAAGCTTGTGGTGGGTGTCAATGAAGAGCCAGGAGGAGTTGACTCCAGTTCAATATTGAGGTCATTGATCCTTTGCAGAAGTTCCTTCAAGTACTCAATTGCATCCCCTAGGATTGATGCCCTATCCATCTGTCAGCACAACATTAAAATAACTTGCATTGTACCATGTAAATGCAGCATCACAAAAGCCCTAAAGCTCGAAATGTGTTTATTTAGCAGTATGATTTTTTTTTTTACTTCCAAAAAGAAAATGTAATATGATTTTTTGTCTTTAGACCGATTTTGACAAAAATGTTTAATGTGACTAACAGACTAATCTAGTTCTTGATAGCTTCATATATCTATTCTAAAGTATAGTATTCCCCTACCCAAGCCAAATATTCCCATAAAAATTTTAAGAATAGGATACTAGTCTCAGTCAAATAAAACTTCAGAAAGATGGGCCCTTTCATGTTTGGGTATGTTCCCGATCTTGCTTCTTGCCCTAAAAAAAATCAACTCAGCTCAACTAAGTCTCAATCCCAAATTAATTGAGGTTGGCTATATGAATTTTCTTTCCCTATTCTGTAAGATTGTTGACTACATCTTTGCAAACAGAAATAAGAGCAAAATTTCAAAGTCAAATAGAGAAATTTTGATCATTCAATTTTTTGGGAGCCATAAATTACCACCAGTGTGTTAAAATGTTCTTCCTTCAAGAGATGTCATGTAACCAGCGCGACCCCTATGGTTTATCATATAACTTCTAGCAGAGTGGGGGAGTCCATTCTGCTTCAGATACAAGAAAAATACTGAATCCAAAAGCAGTGGGTGAAATTTCCTATTCTTATAGACTGAGAAGAGCTTGATTGAAGTGGAAGTAGAAATAATATATTCCTGTGTTCTTCTGATCTGGTTTGAAGCTCAAAGTTTAAAAGGTTATGTTTTGATCAAGTTCAAAAGCTTTTCCTGTCCCCTAAATAAACTGGAAGATAGCTGTCTAGTAAGTGGATATAAATTTTCATAGCTGAGTAGTACAAGCATAGCCATGGCAAGCACGCAAATCACATAATGCAGGAGAGAGCAACCAATTTGGAAGCTTTAGTAACACGGAACTTCAACTCCAAACAGGCAAAGACAGAGACGAACTGTTGAGAGAAAGATGGTATGCAAATAGAACCCAAAATAATAAGATTTTCACCCTTCACCAAAATAATAAAGAAGATGAAAGAGAAAAATACAGGAATGGAGTTTGTAATGCCATTACTCTTCCAGACATATTTTATATTACAATCTTTTATTTCTGTGCCAGTGGCCCAAAAAATTATGGTGTGCAAGTAAAGCAGTACAGCAGTGTCCATGTGAAAGACATTAATGCAACTATTTTATTAATATCACAACAACATACCAAACAAAAGAAAAAAAGCGAACAAATTCCAAACGACAAAAGAACACTATGGAAAGACCCTCTACTCCCACATATGATGAATGATTGTAAGAATCTAACATCTGAAGCACAGTAGTAAACGCACACATACTTGAATTCACAAGGAAATGATGGAAAAGAAATTCTTACCTTGCTTATTTTTGGCACAACAGACCTTAGCATGTATAGCCTATCATTTAGCTTCTTCCTGCGCCTCCTTTCCGCCATCAAATTCTTAGCAGGAAGGCCCTTCTTCTTCCCTTTCTGATCACCACCAGTGACACTGCTATTTGCATTTGAGCTATTTCCTCCTGTTTTACTCATCTCCTCCATCTTAGTATTATTCTCAGTGAACTCGTCAGAATCATAATTCAATCCTGACCCATCAATACTTACATCCTCAAAAGCATCATCAATTACATTACTCAATTTTCTCCTTTTCTCATTCTCTTCGCCCATCAGACTCATTTCTCTCTTTCCTTTATCTATCTCAATTCCAGACAAAGACCCCAAATTTCCACCATCATTGCCTAAAGTCTTCCTCAAAGCCGCTCTCTTTTGAAACAGAGTAGGCTGTGCACCTGTTGAAGGGTATGTTTCAAGGGGCCTTAGCAGCTTAGACCTATTCAAGAACAGTGCATTTCCTGAGCCCTCATCAAAACCCCTAAACCCTGTAAACCCGGAAGAATTTTCTGGCAATTGAACCATACGGGTATTCGTAAAGGGTGGATCAGAACAGAAATTAGAACTGCTTATCTGATTATTTGAGCTAAAATCAGTGAAGTTGCCTAAAATCCCACCTCCTCTATTCATTAAGGATGACACGTTTGTTGTTGTTGTTGCTGCTGCTTCTGCCACCTGGTTCTCAAGAAACCCAATTTCACCCAAGTCAAATCCATGCTCTAAAGGGTTGTTATTAGGAACTACATTAAGAAGTGAAGATAAAGTGGGTTTTGGGTTCATAAAGAAGTGAACTTGAGAAGGATCAAGATTGTTGAAAACTGAAGAGTTTGGTGAACAAGAAGAAGAGGAATCAACAGAGTGAAGCAAAAGATTATCAGGGTCAGCAAGATTAGGTGAAAATGTAATGTCTCTAATGCTATCTTGATGATTTTGGATGGTAGTATTAGTAGTAACATACCAGTCATCTTCTACTTCAAGCATGGATTTAAACGTAGAAAGAGAACCCATATCTTCTTTGCTGTCCATAACAACACAGCAATTGTTATTAACGTTGTTATTGTGGGAGTGATTGTTTTTGTTTGTGGTGGAGTCTTGCTCTTCTCCGTCTTCAATCCAGACATTGCCATTTAGTCCAGACAGCATTTCTGTTATAAAATTTTTCTCTGGAAAGTGAACGAAGAAAGAAAAAAAGAAAAGAAAAGTAGTTCTAAGAAAAGAGAAAATTGGAGAGAAAAAAGACAGAAGAGGACGTTGCAGAAGGGAAAGGGAAATGGCTTTTTAGAGGCTTTTTATTGTAACTTGTAAGAGGCAGATATGGCAGTAAACTTCCATTTTTTTTTTTTAGCCTAAGGACGTGACACGCTCTCTCTTTGAACGTTACACTAATCACTACTGCTACTACTGGGTGGCTTTACGTTGGTTTGTTTTGGTCTGGTATAATCAATCTATAAGTCCTATAAATTATTAAAATAATAATTAAGTTGTAATTTTGTTTAATTGAACCATAAAATTATTTAAAGTATTCTACATTAATTCATTTTTGTTATGTTAAATGGAATAAACTGATGTGATAATTAGATCTCACTTAATAAACTGATATACGCAGTTAACTCATCAATAATATTAAACTCACAAGTCCTATAAATTATTTAAAATTTTAATTAAATTTTAAATTATTTTTTCTTAATTAACCTGAAACAAAAATATTATATAATATTTTTGAGTGATTCTTTTTTTCACTTTGATTATTCATATTATTTTTTTAAATATGAAATTTTTTTTGTAGTTCTTGGATATTAATAATGAAATTTCTAAAATAGAGATTCTGTAATTTTTTTAAATAATTTTTAATTTATATTGATGATAATCAGTGACATTTAAAATAAAAATAATTTTTTAGAAAATTGTACAATAATAAGAATAATAAAAGTGAAAAGTAAAAATTACTCAAAGATATTATGCAATAATTTTGTCATGTTAATTAGAAGATAAATAATTTAAGACTTAATTGAAATTTTGGATAATTTATAATATTTGTAGTTTAATATCATTGATGAATTAGATGCACACGTTAGTTCATTAGATGAAATCTAATTACTATATTAATTCATTCTGTTTGATATAATAAAAGTGGACTAATATAAAATACTTTAAATATTTTTAAGATTAAAATATAAAAAATTTTAGATTTTATTATAATGTTTGACAATTTATCGGAGTTATGGAGGTTTTGATTTTGGATAGACACTGGCACAACGTCCACTTAGCCTTATTTTCATGCACCTTTTCTCACTTTATCTACATGTTGAACATTTGAACTAACAGTGCTCTCCTATGTTGCTAATTGTGCTTTATGAGATTTTTTGTCTATCTCATCATTATATTCTTTTTTTTTAACGTCTCATCATTGTATTCATAATAATTATTTTTGACCAAAAAAAATCATAATAATTGTTAAAAAAAAACCATTAAATTCATAAAATATATATATTAAATATTTTATATTTAATTAATAAAAATTATATGTATATATATATTTATAAATTATGAATTTGATCTTTAAATATAAAATATTAAAAAATATAATTTTTTTGTGAGTTTTCTATAAGTATTTTTTATTTTTTAAAAGAAGCGTAAATAATAACAAAATAAGAGGAAAAAAACGTACTTATAGCCTACAATCATAATGCCAAAGACATCTTTAATCATTGAGTTCTATTTAAATTTTTTAAATATTATTTTCAAACAAATACGTTTAAGCCAATTACAAAAAACAAAAAAAAAGTCTACAATCAATTTAACCACCATTTCATGAAGTTTTTTTTTTCTGTTAATTATTACATCATTAATTTTAATTATGGATAAACATAAGTCTAAAGATGGTAACATTGAATTGATTTTTTTTTTTGACCAAAACATTGAATTGATATTGACATGAACAAAATATCTTTACCCTGAATTTAATGCAAAATAAATTATATTTTAAATCATGATATAAAGTAAAACTTTTATGTAAATTTGAAGATATTTTTCTAGTGTTAAACCCAATTCTCCAATTTTTAAGTAAAAAATTCAAAATTTCGCTTATTGAATTTCTTCATCAAAGTTTTTTTGGCGTGAATTATCAATATTAAAATTTGATTTAGGTAGATTGCATACACCAAAATTTTAACCCAATTCATGAAAGATTTTTGTTTTAGTATGTTTTTACACTGCATCTGCATGGTGCAGCTCAAAACTCACATCTATATCAAAGTTGTAGATATGTAAGCAACCAAATTAGCACCAAAAATCAGCAGCAGCAAGCAGCCAATGGGCTTTACCAACAATTATATGGTAGGATTATGAATGTGATATCACATAAGCATATTTATTAAAATTGTGGTCCCACTTATCATATGTCATATTCATAATGTATATCTTCTTTGTTTTATGTGGCCAAAATTAATTAAGCAAATCAACTTTTGTTTTGTAGTGTTAAAAAAAAAAAAAAAAAAACTTTTGTTTTTGTGGATGCATGCATGCATTTTCCCAAATTTACCACCATATATTTTTCTTATAGAAAAATACTGCTTGAGACTTTCCTCCAAGGATTAAGTCAATAAACTCACCACTACATTGTTCATCTCCATACTCCAGCTATATCAACTATTTGAGAGTTCTTCTTCTTCATACATAAAATTTATATTTAAAATTTTAATAATTTTTTTACTATTTGAATTAATAAATATTGATGGTGTATTTTTTATTTTAGACCTAAACCTTAGTCAACATATGTAAAAAACTAAAAATAGACAATTCATAGAGAGAGGATGGGATTTACTATTCTATATAAAAGTAAAACTTGTACTTTTTGTTATTTGATATTTTCTATATTTAATAGTTATATTAACCTAATCATTTTTTAATTCCAGTTAAATAAATTCTATAAAAAAAATATTTTTCTCCTGCTGCTCATTTCTTTATATGTAAAATTTAAAATTTAAATTTTATTTAAAAATTTTAAATTACTCACCATTTGAATCAATAAATATTGATTAAATTCATGACTTCTTAAATTACCAATATTTAGAGCTCAATAAAATTTAATTAATTCAGTTCAATATGAATAAAAATTAAAAAATGGTAAAATTAAAAAAATTATTTTTTTATAATTTTTTTTGAACTATAATTTTTTAAAATATAATAGTCTCGTTGATCGTAGGAATTCATTAGCCGAAACTAATAAACCCTAAATAGATAGCTCAACATTTAAATATTTAGAGATAACATTCTTATAATTTTAAGGGTCCTAAATACCCCACTTAACCACTTAAACTAAGTAATGGGTGATAGAGTACTGAAATTTAAGTTTGACATTTACACTTCGAAGGGAAGGGGGTTGCAAAGATTTGGTGAAAGAAGAATAAAAAAGAAGTATGTGTGAAGTAGTAGCAGTGATGCGATGAAGAGGTCCCAAGTATCTCGTGAATCCTTTTACTTCACCGCACCTAATACCCAATCACTTCCTTAACTTGTCTGGCCCCCAAAACCTTTTTTCTTTTATATTTTCAGGATTTCAGTGCTTTAACGGTTTCTTCTCCACACCTACACTCCTCTAGACTCTACCATCATCCTAGTCTTTACACTTCCACCTTAATTTTTTTTTTTTATAATTATCAATTGGACCTATAAAAATTAAAATTAGTCTGATAAATTTTATGAATAGATAAAAAAAATTTACCATTTATTTTTGGTATGTAGAATTCAAACTTCAACTTCTATTTAAAAAATTTAAAATTTTTTACTGTTTAAACCAAAAGATATTATTATTATATGATACAAAAGAAAAAAAATTAAAGCAAACTTTTTGACATAAGAATCACTTAAGTTAATCTCATAATAAAAATTAAAATTAGTCTGATAAATTTTATGAATAGATAAAAAAAATTTACCATTTATTTTTGGTATGTAGAATTCAAACTTCAACTTCTATTTAAAAAGTTTAAAATTTTTTACTGTTTAAATCAAAGGATATTATTATTATATGATACAAAAGAAAAAAAATTAAAGCAAATTTTTTGACATAAGAATCACTTAAGTTAATCTCATAACTTTTTTTTTAAAAATATTTTTATGTAACCAATTAAATTAAACTGTTCAATAAATTACGTGATCGTATTTTAAATTATCTATCTAAATATGTGTATCAAATTTGTTTGTCATAAATACAATTAGCAAACAAAAAATGATTAAAATTAGCTTATAGGGAACTTTTTCATCTAAATGACGTCACAAATTTGAATTGTAATGTATGCAGTTGCATTAAATTAGTTATTAAAAAAAATTTATTACTTTTATATTTTTATTTAAGTCAAATTGAATTAGTTAAAATTTAGTGAGTTCTGAAAATAATAGTAAAAAAAATATAATTAGCAAATGGTCGGAGTTATGTTAGAAGGGGTAAATATAATAAAAATAAACTCAGCATAGATTTACTAATGAGATTATAAAATACAGATTACGGAGAATCAGTTTGGACCCACCAAATCTAAAGGATCTTACATTAATTAATTATAAGTGAAATAAATGAAAATTTGAAGCAAATGTTAGTAAAGAAGAGGTTGACAAATATGAATTTTTCAGTTTGGCTGTAGGGAAAGGGAAGCTAGCTGCCTTTAATTTTTCTCTTGCAAACCTCGTGAGTGTCCTTACAACATTAGGGCATGAAATTAAAAACTGCCCGCCGTTTTGGGTCACCCCTTTCTCATCAGATATGGAAATTATTTAATTTTATGTAATTTTTGTGCATTTTCAAACCTTTAGCAAGGCGGCTAAGCCAGTAGAGCAAATCCTGTTGGAACTTATTGGCGAGGGGATGGCAGGGTTAATTGCACCTCTGATACCTAATTTTTTCACTTATTTTTTTTAAATGAGGAAGAAAGAATAGTGGGACACATTCAAAGTAATTAAAATTAAAAAATTGATATATCATAGTCCATGTCATTGCAACATCAGTGCTGACTACCGGAAAATGGCTTGAGGTGCTTTTTCGGACCGGAATCAATTGTTGGAGGGTTTTAAATAACTAAATGAATGTTGGTATTATAATGGAAACAAGTGCAAAAGCTGGGTGCTATAAGTGTAATTAACCCATTCCCGGCGTTACTATGTAAATCGAAAATTTTCAATGGTGTTACGTAGTAGTAAAATGTGTTGAAAAGACTATGTACTACTTGGAGGAAGTCGAGTTGGAGGGTGGGTTTAGTTGTGAATCAAGCTAGTAAGTCGATTCGGTTTGGATGAGCAGTTTGCAGGCCAGCCGGATCAATTCGGCTTCGGCCTAATCCCTCTCTTGTTTATCAATTATGAATTCTGAGTTCTGACACGGCATCCGCAGATCAAAAAACCACCATCTCGATGCAAAGCAGAGCCCAAACAATCAAATAATTTCTGCTACCCCAAACATAACAGCATCTTGCTGAAATGAAATGATTGCAAAAAAAAATCAAGAATCCTGAGCCTGGCCTCCCACAAAATTGGGCTCAGCTCAACTACTGACACTAGGCTCAACCATTTAGCCTGATAGTGTTCAATATCTGGCCCATAGTTCTATTCGAATGCCCGTACAGTTAACTGTCCACGATTATGATTCTGTGGCACACAAAATGATCAAACCTAAGTCATTATCCAAACCATTAAAAACAAGCAAAGCAAGAGGATACAATACAAGAGTTGAGGACAAGGTCAAACTTGGCAGCCAACCCCAATTCCCTTTTGCATATTTTTACTTTTTTAAAAGATATTTTAAATAGCTTTTCGCATCTCATTCATTCAAAATTGCTGAGAATATGAGGCCCTACTCGTTACAAGTGGCTATATTCATCATCTCATACCTCCAATTCTACTATTGTCTTACCATCTCTTACCTCCACTATAATTTTTCTACATATATACATTTTATTGTACATCATATTTTTCAAAAAATTTAAATTTATCAAAAGTTGAGCAGCTAAATAAGAAAAGTTTTTTTAAACTATCATATGTTACAGGTTGAATTTCAAATTACAAATTCAATTTCAAACTCCTCGAAGAGAAAAATTCCACAATTGTTAAAAAATTGGAATTTAATATTAAATTAGATCATAATGTGTTGAATTATAAATAGATTTTTTATGTTTTTTTTTTCTTGGACGAATTTCTAGCAGTATGTAGACTCAAAGCACAAAAAATGGCCCAATAATATCAAGAGATTAGTATCTCGTATACGTCTAATCTACAGCGACGTGGGGAGTTAAAGGGCAAATTAGGTACACGAACCAAAAAAAATAAAAATCAATGGGATTGTAAGAGGCTTGACCTACAGATAAGGCAGGGCAGGCGGTGCCCAGTTTATAACCACGTGTACTGTTTATTCGAATCAGACGGTGTAAATCCGTCACCCTCACCAAAAGTTGAATGAGGTTTTATCATTTGGTAGGTGAGGGCGAAAGGTGCATGACGGTTGATGGACAGCATCTATATATATTATACCATATGTACAGTGGACTAATAAAAAAAATAATAAAAGAATTATTAGATAACAGAAAGGCATCTAGCCATCTATATATCTATCCTTCCTTCTCGGCCGACCGTAAAAGCGAGAGAGAGAGAGAGAGAGAGAGAGAGAGAGAGAGAGAGAGAGAGAGAGTATTTTCTCTTTTACAAGAACCCCCCACCCCCAACCCAAAAAAAAAAAAAAAAAAAACCAAAGAAAAGACCCTTCTTTTAGGTCTCTCCTTTCTCTTTGATTATTCTTATAACAATAATAATAATTATTGATTATTGTTTCTTGTTTTCGGTTTATCTCTGAGACTGAAATTATTTTTTTAGGTAAGCGTTGTTGTTGCTGTATTGATTTTTAGCTGGTGTGGAAGTTAGGGTTTTGTATCACTACTTCAATTTAGTTTTTTTTTTTTTTTTGGTTTGATTGATTGAGTGTCAGTTTTTGTTTAATTGGTGAATTTGATGTTAGCTTAAGTGTTAGGGT
>CATIWM010218210.1:0-19046 GCA_949671775.1 Mallotus repandus
ATTTGATTTATATTTAATAAAATATAAGTGTACCTAAATAAATTATCACGACAATTTTAATTAATTTAATTTTGTCAGAGGTAAAATAGAAATTAACATAATTAAAATATGAAACATACTTTCAATTAAATTAGAATTATATGTTAATTAATTTTATTTTTATTAGAGATAAAATAGAAGTTAACCTAATTAGAAAAGAAAATATACTTTCAATTAAATTAGAATTACATTTTAATTTATTTTATTTTATTAAATATAAAATAAAAGTTAACCTAATTAAAATAGTAAACATACTTTCAATTATATTATAATTATATTTTAATTAAATTAATTGTTATTTGAGATAAAATAGAATTTAACCTAATTAGAATAGAAAATATACTTTCAATTAAATTAGAATTTTTGTGAGAGATAAAATAGAAATTAACCTAATTAAAATAGAAAAAATATTTTCAATTAAATTAGAATTACATTTCAATTAATATAATTTTTATTAGAAATAAATAGAAGTTAACCTAATTAGAATAAAAAATATACTTTCAATTAAATTATAATTAAATTATAATTAATTTCTATTTGTAAATGACTAAATTATCTAATTATGTATAATAATGAGTAAATACTTTTTTATAATTTTATCTGTCCTCCATTCTATTCGTACATATATATATATTCCACATAAAATATATATTATTTTCTATTATATAAAAATAATTTGTTAAAAAAAATAAAGTTAGTGTGATAAAATATAAAATTTAAAATTTTAATATAATTATTTAATTAATTATCTATCATTATCATATATAAGATAAATATAAAAAGTGATCAATTAAATATATTATTAAATTAAATTAATTCAATTAAATTAAAATATAAAAAAAATAAAATTAAAAAGTGTTCCATTATATTCTAAAATGTCCTAACGTATTTTTCACATATCCCAACCATATCTTTTTTATGTCTTAAAAATTAAAAAATAAATAATAATATAATATGATACATATTAGACCGTGTCAGACAGGATCAAGCTCGCATCCGTGTATAAAAAATATCCGATACAAATATTTCACCTTATTTGAAAAATCCCGGACAAATTAAAATTGGGGAAAACTATTTCTTGCATATTGGCATTGGTTGGGCAATCTCTGTCTTGTCTTCTCTACCATTAAATGTTGTGCCCACTTGTCAGTTATCAACATTTGGCATTTATTTATTTACTATTTAAATGGGATAAGGTACTGTTAAAAAAAACTGTAAAAGGAGATCGACAAGAGAACAATGAAAAGATGAAGAAGAAATGTCCAGAGATTCGTTCACATCCACCACCACAACAACAACAACAGAAACAACCCCATATCAATCTCAAGAACCTTCCTCCAATAAATCCATCCACGGCCTTCTCAATCCCCTACAATCAGGTATGATCAAGAATCAATATTCAAGAAAACCCTCTTCTTCTTCTTCCCTTTTTTCTGATACGGAATTTTAGCTAATTCTGTTTTTTTTTTTTTTTTTGGGTGGGATGGTTCTGGTTTCAGGTTAAGCAGAGCAAAACAATTACCACATATGTACCTGCAGTTGCTAAACCAAGACCTGAAGAAGAGGGAGTAAAGGTAAAGAAATTTGATCATGAAGCAAATACAGAAGCAGATTTATTAGCTGAACAACAGCTGCAGCAGCAACAACAAGAAGAAAATGATGATGGTTCTTCTGTTTGTTCCATCAAGCATATAGACCCTAACATCTTTGTCAAGAAGTCTGAAAGCAAGCTGAATTGCGAGAATAGAGTCTTGGTTGATGAATCAGGTAATTTTCATTTGTCTTGATGTTGAAATTTAGTTCATTGTGTACCCTTTTAAGAATTTCACTCATTTTCTTGGATTTATATTATGCGTCACATCAAGAATCATGCAAGATAGGAAACAATTATTGGCACTTTTATTAAAGCATGGCTGTTCTTCCTTGTCGCTTGTGTTAGATGAAATAAAAAGGGCATCAGCTAAATCACAATTGCATGAGGTTTGTGCAGCAAACAACTGGAAGCCACCTTTATATGAATGCTGCAAAGAAGAAGGACCTTGCCACCAGAGACTGTAAGTATATATAAACCAAACCCTTTTTTTTTAATAAAAAAAGAAGGAAATATATCAGCATCCTAATTATTTGTATCCAGTTTATGACTAATTCAAGATTTGCACAGGTTCACTTTCAAGGTTATAGTGGAGATTGAAGGGGCAGAATCTATGGTTTTAGAGTGTTATGGTGCCTCTAGACAAAAAAAGAAGACAGCAGCAGAGCATGCAGCTGAAGGGGCATTATGGTATCTGAAGCATACTGGTTATTTTCCAATTAAAAAGATGGAAAAACGAGGCAAAAAGAACAATTGATTTATTGGTTATGAATTTGTACATTAAAATTCTGTTCAGATGTTAATGTTACTCCTTAATTTAGTTTAGAGTAGGAGAAGAAGAGGTTCAACAAGAAGAGAAATTGATATGCTGTAAGCAAAAATAGGGAATCATATTTGAAACTAACGTAACAATAATACAATTAACAATTTCCTGATGAATTTATTTATTTTTTTGTCCGGCACAGGATTGTCAAAGACAATCTCATCTTGTCTTATTCCAAACTCTTGAATTGCATCCTATAAAATCCTCCAAAGAAAAAAAATAAAGGATGATTTGAAAACAAAAAGAATGCATCTTCATTCTCAGAGTGTGGATTTCACTTTTTTAGCCCAAAATTCTTTGCAGACATTTTAACTGCATTTGGAAGTCAAACAGTGTAATGCTGTTGAATTGTCTCAATGTCAAGCCCCTTGAGTTTCACAACTGACTCAACATGCCCCTTGAGCGTGTGAAGCTCCCTTAACCTGGTGATCAAAATATAGGATAACAACCATGTATAAGTGCATAGTCAGTGGGATTTTTTTAACTCGGCATGAGCTTGCCCAGGTTGTTTATTTTAGGGGAGCCCTGTCGGGTTGAGTATAGTTCCTCTGCTTCAAGAAATCAGGAGAGCCATTGTCTGTATAGAGGTAGCTAAGGTATTGATAATCTGCACAACAATTTTTTTGTTTGGGCAATAGAGTGTCTGAATCAAGTGTGTTTATCTGGTTGCTCCTCCCAGTCGCCTTATCTTTCTGGTTTAGATATTTTGAATATAAAACATTTAAGCAGTAAATACATAACAGGAAAAAGAATAGCTAACCTTGCAACTTCTGCACGTCGCTTGGCTTGCTCGGCGATCTCAGACAATTCTCTGTAGTTCTTATCTTGAAAGATTTCCGTTGTCTCACGAGGCTGCAGTCCATGGAGGGTGCGCTGAGCAGCAGCCCATTGTGCCTCCCTCTCTCCCCTTCCATAATCCTTCTTGGTCGTGAAAGCAGTCTGCAAATAGAGACGTTGTTTTCCAGATAAGACATACTTTTCCCTCAAGACCATAATAATCTTGAGAAAAAGAAGAGTTCTGATGTTACCTTATTCTGGACAAGGTTGTCCCAGGCTTTGCCACTTAAAGCATAACGGATGATGAACTTCAGAATATCGAGAGGAACGTAGAAGATGATGCTGTAGAGCCAAATAACACCAGCCCATCCCCACCCAACACCATGAATTTTTGCAAATTCCCACTTGGCATACACAGCAAGAAGTGTAGCAATCTGAAATATTGTATGTCAGATGCATATTTATATGTATAAACACCTTCAACAACTATGAAGTTAATACAACTTACCAGTTGGGCAATGATAAAAGCAGCAACAAGCAGGAGACCAGGGCGTTCAACGTAAGACCAGCTTCGAGACCTTGTAACAAAGATGAGTGCTTGGCTGACTATGCTCACTTGAAGATAGACTGCTGCTGTTAGCTCATCATGGTTCTCTCGTATGGATTTGACACCGAATTTTTCCTGCAAAATAGCAGCAGCGGACATAATTTTTCAGGTCTTTGAAACTGAACATTTTAATTGACCTATGATAGTTATGATGGTGTGTGTTACATTTTCTTACCGAGAAGAAGTCAGAACTGTTAGCAAGCCAGAAGAATACAACAGTCATGATAGCTAGATAGGCACCGAGGATAATGCCAGTTGCAAAAATCTCCTTAAGCTTCCATGAATCAGGAAGAGGAGATGGCTTCACTCTGTCTTTGGAAATGGTCATAATTGTTCCATCATTGAGTATGGCAATGATCAGAACCATGAAAGGGGAGAAATCAAATTTCCAGATGAGGGCAAGAAGCATAAATCCCAGGACAATACGAATGGTTATAGAAACTGCATAAATGGTGTAGTTCTTCATTCTCTGGAAAATGGCTCTACTTGTCAAGACGGCGCTCACGATAACACTCAATCCTGGCTCTGTCAGGACTATGTCTGATGCACTCCGAGCTGCATCAGTAGCATCAGCTACAGCAATTCCAATGTCTGCTTTCTTCAATGCTGGAGCATCATTCACACCATCTCCAGTCATCCCACAAATGTGATTCCTCTCTTGCAGCCTCTTCACAATCTCATATTTATGCTCAGGGAACACGCCAGCAAAGCCATCGGCCTTTTCGATGAGCTCGTCAACAGGGAGGGCAGCAATAGACTCGTCCTTCGTCTGCCCAAGGAGAGCAGAAGAAGGATACATATTGGTTCCCATGCCTAGCCTGCGACCAGTCTCCTTGCCAATTGCAAGCTGGTCACCAGTGATCATCTTGACATTGACACCTAGATTAAGGGCACGGTTAATAGTCTCAGCACTGTCATGCCTTGGAGGATCAAAAAGAGGCAAGAGACCAACAAATTGCCATGGCCCTCCAGAGCTTTCCTTCGTTTTCTCTGGTACGGCCTGCAAAAGGAAACAGTTCATGGTTGAAACAGATAATATTACAATTGTAACTCATCATTGAATCAAAATTCTGAAGAAAATAGTATGAACTCACTTGTTTACAAACAGCTAGAGAGCGCAGTCCACGATCAGCAAACTTATCAATGATGGCATGAGCTTTCCTTTTCGCGTCGTCCCTGAGGTTGCATAGCTCAATTACCTGGTAGAGATAGTAGATATGTCAAATGAAAAAGATGCAGTGTTTTCTAAAACAATAAATAAATGTAATGCATTAACGATCTATAACCTGCTCTGGTGCGCCTTTGCTAATTCTTTGCCAGCTGCCATCTGAGTCAATGTATGTTATAGCCGTTCGCTTCTCCACTGGGTTAAATGGCAAAAAATGCACCTCAGTGATGCCTGCTCTGGCCTGCACAGAGAAGAATATTAAGTCCATTTAGCATCAAGGAAAAAGATTATATAACACTAAACTTATCAAGTAAGCAAAGAATATATAATGCTTGCTCGAATACCACATTACAGTTCACTGATATTGTACCTCCTTCGGATCACCCAACATTCCAACAATACATGCATCAATAGCATCCTGGTTCTCAACCCTGGAAGCCATAGCTCCATACAGAATCACTGTGTCTTTGTCCACATCCTTTGCAAAGACCTGAAATTAAATGGAACACCTCAATGGTCAATGAATCTACATAAACAGAGTTCTGAATGTCAAAAAATGAACTTTAATATATTTGTACTGAAGTATAGTTAGTAACCTCAATCAAGGACTTATCCACTGTAAGCTTGTTGAGAGTGAGAGTTCCAGTCTTGTCACTACATAAGACATCCATACCCGCCATTTCTTCAATAGCTGTCATCCTCTTGGTGATAGCACCTTGCTGTGAAAGCCTATGGGAACCAATGGCCATTGTCACAGACAACACTGTTGGCATAGCAATTGGAATCCCTCCAATGAGAAGCACCAAAAGATTATCAATACCATCACGATACTTGCGGCGCTGAATTGGGTACATTACTATGATCTCTATGATCATTCCAAATGCAATAGAGCATATACAGAAGTTCCCAATAGCCGTCAGCACCTTTTGGAAGTGACCCTCTTGATTTGTGTTATCGACTAGATGAGCAGCTTTACCAAAGAAAGTGTGGACGCCAGTGGCAATCACAATAGCCTCAATCTCACCTTGCTTGCAAGTAGACCCTGAGAAGACTTCATCACCAGGGTGCTTGGTGACCGGCAAGGACTCACCAGTGAGAGCAGACTGATCAATCTTTAATGGGTCACCATCTAGCAATCGAGCATCTGCTGGGATGATATCTCCCAACTTAATGCTAATCACATCACCTGGAACTAAGATATCAGCCTCTTGCTCAGTCCACCTTCCATCTCTCAGGACCTATATGTATTGATCATCATCCAAACAATATGCACATACATTAAGTCATTGAATCCCCACATGACTCCAGTACGTAGTTGTGCAGCACTTGATATTTACATGAATAATAATGCTGATTAAATGTTAACGTAATCGGAAGTTATAGCAGATCTCAAAATTCAATGTAAATGTAATATCAATACATAATCACGTGCCCTAAAATTCGCATGAGATATATATTGTACATACATACCTTGGTTTTAGGAGCTAGACCGGCCATGAGAGCAGCAGCAGCATTGCCAGCATTGTTCTCTTCAATGAAACTAATAGTGGAGTTGATGAAAAGCAACACAACAATACCCACAAAATCTTGCCAATCTGGTGGCTTGCCCTGCAAATGATTGAATCCATGTTAACACACACACAAACACACATACAGACTGAAGTGAGAGTGTGTGTGTGTAATATATATATATATATATATATACATATATAAGGACATACCCCTCCATTGGCCAAAGCAATAGCCATGATAGCAGCTATTTCCATGACCCAAGAAAGAGGGTTCCACATGAACCCCAAGAATTTCAGAAGCTTGCTTTCCTGCAATTTTCATAATCGAACGCCAAACAAAATCATTAAAAAATAAATAAACAAGAAACCATGAATGTATATGATATATATAAATGTATATGATATATATAAATGTGTGTATATATATATATATATATATATAGAGAGAGAGAGAGAGAGAGAGAGAGAGACCTTTTTCTCCTCGAGTTTATTAGGGCCAAAAATCTGCAACCTCTTTTGGCCTTCATCAGAAGACAAACCTTCTCTGGTGCAATTCAGTTGTTGAAACACTTCCTCTACTGGCATACGTTCCTGTTTTGCATGTTCACCATCAACAAAAAACCCCCCCAAAAAAAACAAAAACGGAACAGATCGTAAATACACATATACAACAAAACTTACAAGGTCAACAGTCTCATTCTTTATTTCCTCCAAGCTAATGGAGCCCTTGGCAGCAGCCATGGCTGTGTGCTTCCAATGGAAAAAAAAAAAAGCTTTTAAACACTGTATGTTTATGCAGCTATATATGTATATATATAGTGCTATAGAAAACACTTGTTTAATGGAGAAAAAAATAGTTAAGAAGATCGATGTTCATGTGGTTTTTGCTTCTGGTTTTGACCCTATTCTCACTCTCTCACTCCTTTTAGGAGTTTATTATGGTTTTTTTTAATTTTATTTTGTTGAATTTTGCTTTTTTTTTTTGTTTGTTCTACGATATCATGAATAAAAATGAATTACTATTGATACGATTAGCCCCAAATAAAGCAAATTAATTAAGCTAACCGGATGACTTGGGGCTCTTGTGGGTTAACAATTTCCACGTTTTAATTAATAATTTATTCTTAATTAAGAAAATAATTTATTTACTTCTGATGGATTATATATAAGGAGAAACTTTTATTAGAATTAATTAATTGATACTTGTTAATCATTCAGTATCTAATAAATTATAATATATTTTTAAAATACTACTTAAAAATACATATTAAGTAATTAGTGATTGCAATGTAGATAAAGAAATTTTGTATTAAATATTTTTTTTTTTTTCGTTTTAAGTCTTCAGATGAGATGATTAATTCTCGACACCATAAGGGAAAAGTAGGAGGGATGGGGTTCAAACCTTACTCTCCACAATAGGAAATTTTTTACCATTTAAATTACTCGTGGGGACTATTAAATATTAATTGAACATAGTAAAAATTTGATAAATATATTATTTAGTATAGTTAAATAATATATGTTATTTAAGTATAATGCATTTGAAATAAATGAGATTATCTTTTTGAAATAAGATCATTAAGATACTCTATTAAGAGTAGGCACCAAGGAAATAATGGAGAACATGGATCCTAGAGAAAATAATAATAATAACAAAGGATTTGATTTTGTTGGAATGCATTGAAGTGTGTAGTTATTGGCTGCAATTTATAAGAGAAGAGAATCCGACGAGAATTAAAAATTTGTATAAATTTTTGAAAATTGATAACAAAACCGGATCCATCACTAAAATCTTTTATGAAGGAACTTTTAATTATTCGTTTGTTGTATGCATGAATCATTACATTAGTACCATATAATAGCATTTTTTAGTCGGCTGCTTTCTATTATATAGTGTATTGTTGATCTTTTTATAAATTAAAAGAAAACTTTTTTTTATTAAAATTAATTACAAATTTATTAGTATTTAGGTCATTTGATCTTTTTATAATTAATAAAAAAAAATTTTATTAAAAATTAATCATAAATTTATACTTTAAGCCAACTATAAATAATATATATTTTTTAAAATAATAAATTAAATAATTTTAAAAAATTAAAACTATAATTTAATTAAATATAAACATAAGAATTTAAAAAATTATTATAATAATTTTATTTTATATTTTTATTAAGCTATATATATATATATATAATAATTGAATAAATAAAATAAAAAATAGAAAATAGTTGAAAAATGGATGTTTTTGTAGAATAAAAGACATAATTTTTATGGAAACAAAAAGTAATGTTTTAGATGTAACAAAATTAAAATGTTTTATATATAATAGAACATATCATGTGTATTCTAAAAAAATATTTTTTTTTATAGAAAAATACTATGAATTTTAATAACTCAATATATAAATTTTTAGGGGTGAATGTTGAATTTTAAGGAGAGACACTTGTCAAATTTGAAAATAAATAATTTTAAAGCTCAATATTTAATATATATTAGTCGTATATCTATACGTTGCGTGGGCTTTTATTAATAAATTATTTATTGATATTTTAATATATTTTATTAGTGAAAATTTTGAATTATATATATATATATATATATTGAAAAATAGTATAGTAAAATATATTATTATACTTTTAAATTTTTTAAAAAATAAATTTTTAAAGGTTTGAAAAAAATATTTGAGTGATTTAAGGTAGAAAAATATATAGTATATAAATATCCTTAGAATTTGAGTAATATTGAGATATTTATAATAGTGTTTTAGTTACAAAATAATACTAATTATTTATAGTAAATATTTTATTTTTAATAATTTGACACATTAGTTCTTAGAGTAAATACTCAAATATGAAGCAAGACACTTGTCAAATTTTTGGATTAATAATTTTAGGGCTCAAAATTTAATATATATATATATATATATATATATTGATTAATTGTCAATCCACACTTTGTCTGAACTGTAAATAATATAAATATTTTAAAATAATTATTGAAATAATTTTTGTAATTAAAACTATAAATTAATCAAATATAAAAGTAAAAATTCAAAATTTATTGTAATAATTTTATTTGATTATTTTTTTACTAAGAGTATATAATAATAATAATAATAATAGAATAAATAAAATAAAATAATAAATTATTGAAATTACAGATTTCTTACTTTTTCCTTAAATATAAAAAGGAAAAGGGCGTTTTTAGTTGAATAAAAAATGGATGCTTTAGTTACAATAGAATATATATATAATTTTTTAATGGAAAGAAATTAATAGTAATATTTTATATTTAATAGAATTATAGTGCTATAAATAAAATAGAACATGTGTATTTTAAAATAAGAGAATTTTTTTATATTTTTTATAGAAAAATATTGTGATTTTTAATAATTCAACTTATAAACCATTAAGAGTGGATGTTGAATTATGAAAAGAGATATTTGTTAAATTTTGAACTTAATTACTTTGAAGCTCAACATTTAATATATACTAATTCTAAATCCACGCAATGCACGAAGTATAAAATAAAATAATTAAATTCATAATTTAAATAGAATAATAACTAAATAAATTAAAAATAAAATATATCACATTAATTCATTTTCTTCAATTTTTATTGCCATAATTTTTAAATTATAATAGGATTATTTTTGAGATTTATTATTGGAGTATGTATAATAGTATTTTAGTTAAAAAATAATATTGAATAATTACCTGTAATTTTTTTAATTTTTTTAAAAACTAAAATTTTTAATGATTTAGAAAAAATGTTTGAGTGATTTAAGGTGAAAAATAAGTAGTATATAAATACTTTTAGAATTTGAGTAGTATTGAGATATATATAATAGTGTTTTAGTTAAAAAAATAATACTAAAAAAACTACATAAATATTTTATTTTTTAAAAAAAACTAGGATTTTTAATCGTGTTACACATTCACTTTTAGGGGTGAATAATTAAATATTAAGATAAACACTTGTCAAATTTTGAATTTAATGACTCAGTATTTAATATATACTAGTTGTGAATCCATGCTTTGCTCGAACTGTAAATAATATACATATTTTAAAATATTTAATTAAATAATTTTAATAAATTAAAACTGTAATTTAGTTAAATATAAAAAAATGAGAACTTAAAAATTTATTGTAATAATTTTATTTTATTATTTTTTTATTAAAAGTACATATTTTTTAATATGTACAATAATAATACTAATAATTGAATAAATAAAATAAGTGAGAAATAAAAAATAGTTGAAAAAAAGAGATTTTTAGTAAGAATAAAAGATATAATTTTTTATGGAAAGAAAAAGTAAGAATTAGAGTATTTTATATATAATAGAACATATGTATTTTAAAATAAAATTTTTAATATTTTTTATAGAAAAACATTGAAAATTTTAATGACCCAACATTTAAATCTTTAGGAGTAAATACTGAATTATGAAGAAAAATAATTGTCAAATTTTGGATTTAATGATTTTAGAACTTATCAACATTTAATATAGATATAGATATAATTAATATAGATTTCCAAAATTAAAAAACAATGGGATTTATTTTAAAAGGTAATTTGAAGCTTATAGATAGTCATTATACTGCTATATTGCAAGCTTAATATTTTTATAGGATTTAAATATTGATTACTTTGACTTAATTTTCTTACTCCATTTATAAATGTTAAGATTATTTTTGGCTGGTCAATCATCAATTTTGATTTTTTCCGATTTGTTAAGGATACAAATTTATTATTATATGGAATAATCTCTTGATTGATTTACCAAAATAAGGATACAAATTTATTATTATATGGAATGAGATTAAGGAAGGTGAATTAAATTACAGCGTTATGACCTCATCTCCAAGGAGTTGAAGTGAGTGAGTAATCAAGTTAATTACCCTCTAAGGGCATTCTGAGGTGTAGAGTTTAATTCCTGCTATTGTTAATTTAAAAGGGAAGGGTTCCGTTTTGTTGTACAGTCCATCGATACTACTATCATATGACCTTCCAATTTATAAAAAAAAAATACAGCATTATGTAACTTGATTCCTTCAAATATTTACACAGTAAAACTATGATGCTTACTTTTGTGTAATTATGTATAGAATCTTATATTAATAATAGAATGGTGCGATAATTTAAGTATTAATAAATGGGTTATATAACGAGAGATAATAAAATTTGAACCGTACGATTTTATTATATCATTAAAAAAATTAATTGCTAGACATTTTTTCAGTGATTCGAATTTTTTAGTGCACTATTATAAAATATTTATTTAGTGTTATAATTTAAGAAAAATTTTTTGGATACTCTAAATTTATTATATTTTATAGTTGGATTTGTAATATAAAAGCACCTTTTTTATTTTTATTAGTTAAATATAAAGTTTTAAAATTATGTCATAAATCCAACTGTATAATGCAAAACACTTAAAGTTGATAAAAAAATTTTATAATATAATTATATTTATGACGTATAGTACATAAATTTTATTTTTATGATTGGTGGAAATTTATCAAACTATAACTCTAATAAAATTTTATCAAACTATTTAATTTATCAATTATTAAATGATTATTTGATATATTAAAAATAGCGTTAGTATTAATGACATTTTATCAAAAAAAAAAAACTTGAATCTCTATTATAGGCCATCAGTAAAACTGTCACTGGCCACTAGTTGATATGAGTAAACGCATTTAAAAAAAAAAAAAATTCCATAAGGTTTTGAGGGTTGTGGGCTGGCAGAGATTGAGCAGACTTAGCCAAACCCAAACTAGAATTTAGAGATTGAGTTTTGGAGATTGCAAGATGTGACACAGGCACCATAAGCCCATGATACTACGTGTATGTCTATATAAATGCCTTATGCCTCTAATAAATCTCAACATAACAATGCCACAATTGTGTGCATATAAAATTTCCATAAAATAAAATATTTTACTTTTGGAGAGCATCTTATAAAGAAACTAAGAAAAATAAACATTGGCACTACTATTCCATAGTAGTAAACTAATAGTTCAATCAATCAATAATCGCTGGAATTAATTAACATGAAGCTATTTTCACTTAAATAATATTTTAAATTCAAATTATAATGTATATTATATATATAATTATATTAAATTAATTGTTAAAATTTTTTTACTGTTTTTATGGTTTTACTCAAGTCGAATCGTATCGAATAATTTACATAAAAGAAAACTAATACTTCAATAATTGAATAACTGTTTTTTTTAAAAAACTTAAATTTTTTTTTCTTTTCATAACAGTTAGCAATTGAACTCATAACTTTTCAACACTATAGATGATAAAGTTCATATATAAAACTAATTAGTTTTTTTTTTTATATATTTAAACCATCAAATAGTCTTCCCTTTTTTTAAAAAAATTTTCCAACTTTCTAAGTTAGAGATGCAAATAATTTGTTCTTTATATGTAGTTTTATATAAATTTATCATGATTTATATGTGAACCACCTTATCCAAGCTAAACCAAAGTATATTAAACCTCATCAAGTCAACCCAAGAGAAGTATGTGTGTGCAATTTTAAATCCAATTTAAATATAAAAATGAAAAGGACCAATATATATATATATATATATAGCTTTGGTAGCCAAGGAAACAAGAAAAGGTGAAAATATGTATAGATGACAAAGAGTGGTTTAAAAGCATGTGCATTTCTTGATTAGGGACAAACCATTGCTATAATGTGGTTGCCCATGTGCACAAAATGGAAGAGGACAAGGACAACAATCAAAATGAAAAAGGCCTTCATATATACATGAATTGAAACAAAATTTAGTGTTAGGCAAAATGTATATTAATCTTACTATAAGTGCCAAAGTAACTAAAGACAATTTATTATTTAAATGATTTTCGTTTATATCAAATACATATCAAAAACAATGAACTAGATTTCATAATTTTTTAATTCCATAATTTTATTTATACTTCAAATAATATTTATTTAAAAAAAACTAAACAATCTCTCACTTATTAAAATAATTAAGGGATGTGGTAGAAAATTTGATCACCAACTAAGAAATTTTTGAATTGCTAATTTTGAGAAATTTTGATGAATGATAAAATTTTCAAAATTTATTAATTTCATTTTATTTTTTTTATCAAAAAAAAATGATAAATTTTGAAAAAAAAAAACCCGCACAATTTTCAAAATTTCTCCTTAAAACCCATCAAACCATTTGTACACTGTCTAGAATTCATCCATAACACACTTTGTGTATAGTAGATAGCATTTTGCACAATATATGGAGAGAGAGAGAAAGATGAGAAGAGACGAAACCACACATTTATGCTTGTTGTTTTAACTACTACAGAAGAAGGGTGTCGCTAAAACCATGTGCAAATCCAACATGCACATGGAAATAGACTAATAGAGGGCAAAAAATATTTGGATAACATGGCTTTGCATGTGAAGGAATGGGAAGCAAAAAAGAATAGGAAGAGACACTTACCTATAAATATACAAAGAGAGATTTTGTTTCTGGTCTGTCCATAAATAAACTATGGCATAGGACCATTTTTGTATATACTCAAACTCATAATATACATATTTTTTTTATTTGAAATTGTTGAATTAGATTTTTTTTTTTTCATTCGATAACTATAAGGATTTCGATTAATTTAGAGTTCGAATTACGTAGTTTCAAAAGTAGATAAAATTCTATCAACATTTATTTTTTAATACATAAAACTTAAATTTCACACTTTTTTTTAGAAAAATTTAAACTTCTTACCCTTTAACTAACAAATATTAGTTGAATTAGAAAATTTTGATGGTATAAAATAGTGTTTTGTACTTTTTTTTAGTAGGAGCAAGATTTGGCCGCTCACCAACCTTATAAAAGAAAAAAGGCATTTTGTTTTTTTTTGGATCTTTTGCATAGTTCACTCAATTTCCAAGTATCTAAATCCAATCATAAAACAGATCCAATGTTCAACATGGGATTGGATTAGATATGATTATGGGTTTATCATGCTATATGCCACACTATGATTATTAATGTTTCCCTCCATAATTTAGACAAAAAGATTCCACATATAATGATCATTTTTTTGACTGCTTTTTTTTTTACAGAGATTTTTAAGGTAAATAAACATGTTAATTTATATCCAACTATTTCACATTTTTTTTAAAATTTGTATGCAACTATTGTACATTTTTTGAGTTGAAAAACAAGAAATTTTGATATTTGATAAAAAAAAAAGATTAAATTATAGTATCCACTTCATGTATAACTAGATAATGTTTTTAAATAGACAGTTATTATAATATGTGCAATTTTAACTCAAAGTGTAGGTTTAGTGATGTGAAGTTTTATTAAATTTTATGTGAAAATATTTTATAACAGGAGGTTTATATTCAAAGTTTTATCACATTAAAATTCTTTTACCTTGATCCCAATCATAAAGTATTTAATATGACATAAGAATACCTTGTGATTGCATAAATATAAATAATCATTATATATGATAAAATTGTATCAATATGAATTTTCACTTAAATATATTAAAATTAATTATATAAAAGAAATATATTTATGAACTCAAATTGCATTAGAATTTTTTTTTTTTTTTTTTAGAATAACTGAGATATCAAGGAGGTGGGGAATTGGAATCGAACACATGATCTTACCTTATAATTATTTTTTTCACTTTTTAAATGTTTTAAGTGGTGATTAATATGGAAGGATCACAATAATGAAGAAGGTTATCAATTTGGTTGCAAATTGTTTTGTGGGGAACAAAATCAATTTCCCAAATAGAATGACTAATGATGAAGCATGGAGGTTATAGATTAAAGGAGCTGATCCCACCATTATTTCAACAAATTCATTGAGAAACATAGTAAAAGCAGACGAAAAAACAAAATGTTTCCTTGCAATTCCCACTTTTTTTAGTTTTCTAATTTTAAGACATGCCACAAAAAGTAATTTATCGACTTGGTAAATTTGGTACTAAAACACAACAAAAGCTAACTGATCGAACTCCATTTCTTTTTATGAGTTTAGCAGTAAATTGCAACTGTAACAGAGATAGAGCCATAGAGGGGAAAAAATGGCCAATGTTGCAAATTCTATTATATAGTAACAAATAAAAACGGTATTGTTCCTTATGAGTAATTCACATGATTAAAAGTATAAAAATTTTGTTGCGAAAAGTAAGAATTGAACTCCTACCTCTTCCTATCTCTTTTTTTATAGTGTTAAAAATTAACCATTTTATCTGGTTGTTCAAATAATATAAAAATAACATTTAAACATAGTAGGAGTACCGTTAAAAAACCTCACTAGACAGCGCAATACGTGTGCAAATTTTTATCTAAAAAGAGCCATTTAAAACCGAAGAATAAAAAAGAATATTGATATAATATGAAATCTTCATATATATATTTGATGATATACTTGACATTACTGTACAATTTAGTGTTCAAGAAGTAGTACCTAATTAAAAATTTTCATTAAAAAATTATTAAAATACATTTTTTTAAAAGTCAATTTTATATAATTGACTTATAAAATCTTTAAAATAACAAAATAGCAGTTTCAACTTGTTTTTTAGTAGTATCTAAAAAAGCTTTTTGAAAAATTCAATAAATTTGAAACATTAATAGAACAAGAAAATGCAATGCTGACACAGAATTTCAAAGCATTATTCTCGGCCCAGCGAAAGTTAAACAGCAAAATGCCATAAATTTTTTTATATTATTGAAAAAATTATGAATTCAATCACCAATTGCTATTATAAAGCAAAGTGGTGAAACTCCTTATAAATAAAAAAAATAAAAAAATTACTATCAACTATCATGGTAATCAATTGTTTAATAAAAAGTTATTCTCACTTAAATAATATATCGAATTTGAGTCGCGATATATGCAATTATATTTTGAATTTGAACCATAATATTTATAGTTATGATAAATAATTGTTATGAAACATTTATCATTTTTTTTAGTTCCATACAAATGAAACTGAATTAATCAAAACGTTCCATACCAATCATATCAGTTGTTTAAAACGAAGATGGGAACCATTGAAAAAATATATAAAGTATAACAATATGCCAAAAAAAAAATCTAGTTGATCGAGGCCACAACCACAACTGCACTGGTTGCAAATTAAACAGTCGCTTTAAGTATATGACACTATTATTACGACAGAAGATGGGTGTATAATATAAAACAGCTAGCTAGGTGAATGAGTAGGCCATGATTTTTGTCATGACCATGTTGATGTTTTGACAGTAGAAGGGGGCTCCAACAACATGACATGTAGGTCCTATGCAAAGAAAATTGCAAGACCTTAATTAGTTTACGATCGAGCATGAACCCATTGTACACTATCTCAAGTTGTGTCCTTCAAAAGAAAATAGACAAAGTGCATTTCTGTGATGTGGATATGAGTAGCGGGTGAGTGTTTGTTTTCCAAAAAGAAAATACTTTACTTGATGGAAAATTATTCTGTTTTGAGAAGAAACCAGAAAAGATGGAAAGTGCTCACAATAATATCTGAAGTCACATATTTTCTCTCCGACTCTATATAAATATGCTATTCTGAATTCAATCTATTAGTACCATTTATATCAGAAAAAACCATCAATTCTGTCATAAAATTTAAACCAATTATTAATTGAATTTTATTTTGGAAGTAAAATAAAAATATTTTAATTTTAAAAATAAAAAATTACTTTATCTGATAAAATATTGAATTAAAAACTTAATTAGTTGTAGATAGAACAAGACATTTCAGTTATCAAGGATGTATATAGTTACCATATGAACACAAGTGAGAATGCTTGTTTTGGTCAAAAGTAATATTTTTGAAGAAATCAAAGGATAACAAAGCTGTTAAATCTCTGATATCAACTTACACAAAAAGCTAGCTAGGAAATAATAAGAATGTTTACATGAAGCACTCACTACATACAATATATGTATGTGACATCTCATAAATACTAAAGACTAAACTCCAATTTTGCAAGATCTTGTCTTTTCTTTATACACTAGGGAGGATTTTCATTAGAGCTAGGACAAGAAAACAACATCCAAGGAGAGCTAAGTTTCATGGTCTTCTTATGCAAAAAACACACAATATGAATTCTTTCTTGTGATTTTTTTTTTTTTTTAAATATCTTTATTCGCAGTATGTTGGTTGGAATTATTATGCGGCTATGCATGTAACATTAGACAGACTTCATATAATAACTATTTTAGCCCTACCCTTGAAGCATTATGACAAAGCTCTCAAATAAATAACAATTAATCCTTGCTTCAGTAATAATAATAATAATAAATAAGTAAAAATAGCCAGTAAAAGAGTAATTAAATGATATTTTTTAAAGATATTTTGAGGTATAGAATTTAAATTTTACTGTTATTAATTTATAAATTTAAATAGAAAATAAATATTTCATATTATATAACAAATTAATATTTAGATTTTATAACTTCCTAAAATTTAGTTATTGGATTAGGTAGAAAATATTAAATTATAAGAGTCTTCTCAAAGCATTACTTTTCATGCAATGAGGAGTGGTAGGATTGGCGAGATGTCTTCAAATTTTGGTTAGCAAAATGCCTCTTTTCATGCCAATAAGTAACAATACTTGCCTCTCAAAATTTTGACGACTGCGTTAGGTATAAAATCTTAAATTATTGGTCTTCTCCAATCACTTTTTTTTTTCCCAAGTAACTAGTGACTGTACTTTTAAATATATACACACTTTTACAACTTATCGATGTGGGATTTAAATGGATCAGCTTTAATATATGTTAGAGTGTATCACACCACTATAATCATAGGCTTTATATTATTTTTTTACTTGAAAAATTTACTATACATGCATACTCATTCAAACAATTATTGAATAAAAAAAATACAATGTTAATACTTTTAAACACATGCACACTTCCACAATTTAGCAATATGAAATCCAAATGGACCTCTAAGCACGTCTTTTTATGCCAATGAAGGGCAACAAAATGCCTCTTCCATTAGGTACCATGATTTCATCCCCACCATTGTAAAAGCCGATATTATTTGAAGTGGTTTTATGTACATTTCGATCGGTAAAAATATTTTTATCCTATTATTTATAGAAGCACTTAAAATTTGTAAAAATAGAAGCACAAAGTTAAAAAAATTATCGTTTTTCACTAATCTTTATTTGAATTAATTTTTGAGTATGGATTAGTTGTAGTGATGGTTCAATTTATATATATTGTCCTATTACCTCTTCGGAAAAAAACACATTTTTTTCCAATAAACAGGCACTTATTTTGATGGATCACATTTAGCCTCGGATGAAGCAAAATGCACTTTCAAACCTCAGCAGTCATAAAAAGAAAGGGGAAAGCAAAAGAAGGAAAATATGAACTCAATAAGGAGTTTTAAACTTCTAATATATCACTTTTGGTCTTTTGGTACTTTGGGATTGAGATTCTTTCCCCAAATGAAACTCATGTATAGAAGAAAAAAAATAAAAAATGAAAAATGAAC
>CATIWM010218257.1:0-19195 GCA_949671775.1 Mallotus repandus
GGGAGGTAGGAAGGGGAGGAGGGGGGGGGGGGGGGGGGGGGGGGGGGGGGGGGGGGGGGGGGGGGGGGGGGCTGTTGGTGTTAGTTGTTAAGAATTGTCATAAAATGGGTAAATTTAAATTGTACAAATGAAGGGTTGGTGTGTACATCTCAAGGCCTGTTCTGTACAGATCAAGCTTTGGATTGCACAAATTAAGTCTTGGATTGTACAATTAAGTCTGCCTCAAATTCACTTTTTCTTGGTTTTTTTGTATTTGTTTCCAAGATTTTTTTTTTTTTTTGAGGAAGGAAATTTAGACATTTTTGGCTAGTTAATCATTCTTCGATCTACAATGTTAGTACAAGCACTTTATACGCATTTCCTGGAATTGGCAACTGCCTCTTCCTACTGTGAGGGCATTGAAACCAAACCGCCCAGCACCCTACTTGGGCTAGGTCTGAAGCTGTTCCTTTAATTTTTCATTGGTCCCTTCTAGGTGCTTTACTTGGATGTTCCTTTGTTGTTGGAGGCTAAAACAGAAGCCCGTTTACTTATGTTTCTAATATAAATCTCCTATCTCCGGTTTTGGCAATCCCATTTTCATACCAACTTAATATCTATGATTTTGTTTCACATGAACCATCAATTATACATAAGTTGTGGGTTCAGGCTAGACTTCAAAAATCGCTAGTAATTATATTACTGAAACCATATCGTTGTTGTTAAATTTTTGAGGTATTGTTGGAACGTTGTTTTGTGTTCATTTTGAATGTAATTGTATTGGCTAATGCATATAGAATTAGATATGATACATATATATAAATAAATTACACAGAGCTTAAGATTAATGTATATATTATCCATCAAATCAAACGTGCAAAAAGGTTGTTGGTTTTTTGTATAAGCGGGAATCATTCAGAAATTTATGCAAATAGGTATAATTGATGTAATCATACAAATTAAAAAAATGAAAGATGCTTTTTTTTAATCAATATATAATAGATGCTTTGTTTTTTTTTTAAATACAAAAATGCGAGCTAGTTGTTGAGAATTATCATTTAATATAAACTATACAGATAAAAGGTTAGTTTGTACAGATCAAGCTTTGGACTACACAGATTAACCCATAGACTATACAACTAAGTCTGCCTCAATTTCACTCTTTCTTGGTTTTTTATTTTTGATTCCAAGATTAATCTTTTTTTTTTTGTGGAAGGAAATTTGGACATTTTTAGGTAGTTAAGCATTCTTTGACCTACAATGTCAGTATAAGTACTTTATATGCAATTTCCTGGAATTGGCAACCGCCTCTTCCTATTGTTAGGGCATTGAAACCAAGCCACCCAGCACCCCACTCGAGCTAGGTATGAAGTGTTCCATGATTTTTCATTGGTCCCTTCCAAGCCCTTTATTTGGATGTTCCCTTGTTGTTGAAGGTATATATATATATATATTGAAACCAAGCCGCCCAGCACCCTGCTCGGGCTGGGTAATGAAGCTGTTCCTTGATTTTTCATTGGTCCCTTCCAGGCCCTTTATTTGGATGTTCCATTGTTGTTGAAGGTGTATCAAGGAACAATTTCATACTTAGCCCAACTAGGGTGCTGGGAGGCTTGGTTTATATATATATATATATGCACCCAGTCCGAGTGGGGTGCTGGGCGACTTGGTATATATATATGTATACACCTTCAACAACAAGGGAACATGTAAATAAAGGGCTTGGAAGGGACCAATGAATATATATACATAGCCGGTCTAGAGTTCTGATCCAATATTCACCAAAAAAGCAAGGTGCTTATGACCCACTTTGATGGTGATGGAGGGCCAATTTATACTTTTAAGTGTAATGGTCACTGTTACTTGGACATATGAAATTGTGATAATTGTTATATATTGGATGATGATGAGAAAGAGGAAAAGAAAAAGAAATCTGCCAGGAAGTGTAGTGAAAGGGAGTTTAAGAAAAGATATGAAGATGGAGACTCATGTGTGAGCACTTTGGGACAACATTCAGGAAAGTATGATTATCTGGTATGATACTCTCCTCTATCTTGGTATCAATAGCCTAAACCATAGAACATACCACCTGAACCTTGTAAGCCAAGTCCACAGCCTTTTATACCAAAACCAAAACCAACAAATTTACCTTAGTATAAACAAGATCTTAAATGGGTAAAGAAAGAAAAACCCATTTATGTAGTCTTACTTCCTGAAATGGCTATATAATCAGCTATTATTCCTAAAGTTTGTATGTTTCAGCCTGCAGATCTCCCTCCTTTGACATCAGAACCTGATAATCATAAAACCTCTCAACGGTTTGTCCTAAACACTAATGTTGTTGATCCTAATGGAAGACCAAGAAGAACTACTCCTACTGAAGCAATTTTAAATTGGCAGACTTAGAATGCTTGTGCCCAAAATAAAAAATTAAAGAAAATAGAAGAAAAGTAGATGATGTAGCAAGAAAGGTGAAGGAAACTGATAGTCGGCTCTTTGACTTCAAAAAAAATGAAGGTAATTCATGTAGAGTTGTTTAGATAGATAAAAGGAAGCACCAGGAATTGATACAAATAATCAGTAACAAAGGCATAATAACAAGCATTCAAATGAAAGAAATTGAAGTTCAAAAATTGAAGGCCCAAATTAATGAGTTAGATAGAGATTTGAGTAAAAAGAAGAATTCCCAGCCACAATCTTTACCAAGATTATTTTTTCCAGATCCAACAGGATTCCTATACAATCCATAAAATCAATCATTATTCCCTATTATTTCCTCTTCCTTAAATATCCTGCTAGGATTTTATGGATTTAATCCACTAAGTCCTTCCATTGAAACCACAAAAAAAGGAAAAACAACTCACTTTCCTCAGCCAGAAATGCCAAGAAATCATCTTCAGAAAAATTGTAGCTCTCATCTTCTTCAACTGAATCAATTGAAGCAGATAAACCTTAAATGATGATAATGAACCCAATTTCCTCATTTTTAGAAAAATATGCAGTCAATGTAATAACTAGTTTCACAATTGATTATACGGTAGATGAGGCAACTAACTCTAATAAAATAAATACCTCTAAAGATGAAGGAGAAATTCTTTTTCACTTGCTGACTGATACATAAACATCGAAAGCCAAAAGTCCACCTCCTTCACATGCAGAAGAACAAACTTATCCAATAAAAAATATAAGTGATTCAAAAACTCAGCCCGTCGATGGTCGTCCAAAGTCATATACTACTGGAGGTTATTTTACTCTAGATGAAATTCCTCCCTGACAGTACATGAATAGATTCTTAGAGTTCAGAGCTTGGATTAATAGCCAAATGCTTCTACTAGGAGTTGAATTGAGAAATGTGCTTAAAACATTCCTTGCCATGATGGTTGGAAAAATTTTGAACTGGTACACTACACTTAATGTTTATTCAAAAGCTCAAATGGTTGGAGTACAGTCAGTTGAAGAATTCCTAGGATTGCATTATAAGTTCCTAAGAAAATGGGATGATGATTTGGAGATTGCCAAAAAGGAGTTCTATCAAATGAAATGGTACTCTTTAAAGAAAAAAATATGGATAAACATTTTTAAAATATTTCCATCAAGTTTTACCAACTAGGAGGAACAACAAATCCAAATTTGAAGCAAGCCTTTATGGCTTCCATTCCTAAAATTTTATCCACCAGGATGTTCACTATTCTCAAGTAGATGACTCAAAAGGTTGGAGATGTTCCCTTAGGACTTCTATTTTAGGTTATAACTCAAGCTCATTCGCAGCTCTATAAGTAGAGAAAAATTATCAAACTATACCTGGGAAGTAAGAAGAATCCTTTGGGAAAATTATCTTATGAAAGGCATGATTTATAGATCAAATGTAAAGACCCAAAAAATGTGAATGTTCAGGCCCAAAGAAAAAGCACCACTTCTGCAAGCTAAAAAGGAAGAAAAAGAAGGGAAAGATGAAGAAGTAGAAGTATTATAAAAACAGAAAATACAGAGGAAAGAAAAGAACAGATAGATGCAACATTTGTGAAAAAAGAACATTTTGCAAAGAATTGTCCTTCAAAAATAAAAAAAGGCAAAAAAAAAAAGATTCAACACATACAGTAGATCACATCAGTTATTTTTGGAAAATGATGATATTGAGTCACTCTTTTCTGAAGAAGATAAGCCTTCCACACATAGCATATTTACAGTTTGTCATAACACAAGCTCAAAAACATCTAATTCCGATGATGAAGCACTACCTTTCCTCAATAATTTTCCATTAATAATGTCATAGTATTAACACATGATGACCACCTAGTTCCATTAATCCCTATCAAAATTAATCCAACTAATTATTCCAAACCTATAAGACTCGTAGCCCTTATAGACACTGGAGACAGAACAACCATTCTTAATCCAAAAGCTCTTCCAAGAGAATATTGGAATGAACATTCAAAATATTTTTTTGCTGCTAATGGAGAGCTTTTTGAGACCACCTATAAAACCAGATAACCCATAAAAATCTAATTCTTTTCAAGATGTCATGTATGGACAAATGTTCTTAGATCACCTTCACTAGGTAAAGATATTGTTCTGCGATTTTATGTCCATTGGAAGGCAAAAGATTTACAAATCTTTCCACATGGAATAAAATTTAAGAAATATTTTCAACCTTTCACCCTAAAACCTTTAATTTTCAACATAGACCAAACACTATCCCAAACAAGCTTTAAACCTATCCATGAGTTTTTGTTTCAAAAATGCAGTATAGATTCACACATTCAATTCTCAAAGAAGTGTTCTTCCCCTTTGTGGAAGAACCCTAAGTTTTTTATCTCATTTCCTTTTAAGCAAAATGAAGATGTTAATCCCTCCAAGGAAACTCATTCGGGAATGACTCCTAAAGATTTGAATATGGCTATTAAAGAATGCATTGAGTTGAAAAGTTAAGGTTTAATTGAGCTAAGAAAGACAAAATAAGCTTGTCAAGCATTTTATGTGAATAAGCATTCTGAATAGGTTAAAGGAAAAAAAGACTGGTGGTTGATTATCAGCCCTAAATTTCTTTTTGAGGGATGATAAATTTCCTCAACCTAAGATCTCTTCATTATTCACATTTTAGTGGGAGCAAAAAAATTTAAAAATTTTATTTAAATGTGGGATTTTGGTAGCTTGAAATTAAAGAAGCAAATAGATACAAAACAGGATTATGCATTCTAGACCATCATTATCAGTGGACTATAATGCCATTTGGATAAAAAGTGGCCTTCACTTTTCCAAAAGGCCATGATCAAAATTTATGAGCCTATACTATATAATGCTCTAGTGTACAATGATGATATCATGCTCTTCTCTCTAAATGAAAAAAACTATAAAACTCTTCTCCAACTATTGTAGATCAAACCAAACAGTATGGAGTCATGTTGTCTCCCACAAAAATGCAGATTGGAAAGGAAGAAATAGAGTTTTTCGGGATGCAGTTCAAAAATCAAAGCTATCAACTGGGTCCTCATATTTCTTCTGAATTGCATAGATTTCCTGATGATAATTTGTCCATTAACTATATCAGGCAATTTTTTGGAATTCTCAATTATCTCAGAGACTTCATTCCACACTTGACAAAAAAGATAATACCATTAAGAGCACTCTTGAAGGAAAATCCTCTACCATGGTCAGAAGAACAGACTAGAGCAATTGTTCAACTCAAGAAAGATTCTTAGAATCTCCCATTTTTACAAATCCCATCAAAAGGAAAGCTGATCCTTTAGATAGATGTGAGTGATCAATTTTTAAGAACAATTCTTCTTGAAGAAAATGACCATAAAAGGAGGAGAAATTATGCTCATACCAGTGGAAAGTTTATTGAGGGTGAATGTCATCACCATTTAACTTCCAAAGAAATCTTGGCGGTAAAATATGGAATAAAGAAGTTTGGATTCCATCTAGTGGAAGACCATTTTGCAACTGTTATGGACTGCTCATCTTTCCCTAAGATGATTGAATTTAAGGGAAATACTCTCCCACTTCCACAGCTTTTTCAGTAAGTATGATTTCAAAGTAGAATACATAAAAGGTGAAGATAATCTTATTCCTGACCTTTTGAGTAGACCATTAATCTCTAGTGCTATAGAAAATTCATTTCAAATAAAAATCCTTCCCATGATCTTTATGTTCCAATCAATGAACAATTTCCTTTTAAAAGGAATTCCTTTAAAACTCTCACCACAAATTTCCCTTACAGCCCCTACCAAAATAGCCTTAGAATAAATCTTCAAATGCCAGTCCCTTCTGATAAAAAACCATGGACCAATTTTTTTGAAAAACTTAGGTTTCACCCTAAATACCCATTTACTTGTGTCTTTAGTTTCCTTAAACAGAGTGCTGATGAAGAATTTTATTAGCCAAAAGAGTTACTAGTCTTGTTTTGGTACTTATGCCATTTGCACTGGATAGCTATTGACATACAACCATTAAAACTTATAAGGTATCTCCAACTAATAGAAGAAAAACAAAGATCAAATCCTTATCTGGTAACCTTTTTAAGATGGTTCCAGGAAAATCTAAGGTGGAAATCATGGCTAGTAAATGAAGCCTGCAGTCAATAAGTTTCCTTAGTAGAAGATTATCATTCCATAATAATCTTCCACATACAATTTTTAAAAATTAGAAATGAATTAAAAATTGTTCCTTGCTTCAATTTTTATGTAACATACATGTTTTCAATGATTCATCATATAATCTCTCATGTTGATAATCCATCCCCTTAAAGAAAATTTCAATGATTTATGTTTCAAAAAAACAGAATCATTCGTAAGGAGATTTGGCCAAAAATAGATGAAGATGCACTATAGGAAACATATCCATCTGAATATGGACAAATTCTCATTGTTGATAAAGAATTTTGGATGAAAGCTTAGAATCCAGGTGCAAGTTTGAGCTCAGCACAAAGTCTAGCCCAAGATCGTGATGAAGACTTTGTAGAACCATAGGAAATTATTGACCCAATGAGGCCTTGTGCAAGATATTCTCAAAATCCTGACTCACACAACAATTGCAATGGAGATGAAGGAAATCTGTCACCGAGTTACGAGCCCATCATAAAGTAGACTAGTCGTAGTCTTCTTTAATTAATGGTTTGTCATGTTCAAAGTATATTTAAAATAAAATAGAATATTGTTATATCACTTCACATGGATAACTTTTAACTTTGTCGGATAAAATAATTATCTGGTTTTGTTTGTAATAGTTTCAGCCAGATGTCATGTTTATAGTCAACTATAATCTTTGATATATATCTCTGATTAGCCGAGAGCTGATCAGGTTATCTATTATAATAGTGCTCCTCATCATTATAAAAGGAGGTTTCAACTTCATTAAGAGGGTAGAGAACCCTTTACAGACTCTGCCTGTAAATAAAAGCCATGTTTTTCTAAAAACCTTTCTCTTCTTTCTTTGAAGGTTCATTTTTAAGAATAATGATCTTATCTCCACTCAGTTATTAAAGATTATGCTCTGTACTAGCCTCATCTGAGGATCTTGTACAACATAAATTTAATAACAGAAAAATGATCTTGTTTACCAACTTCATTAGGATTATAAACTTTATTATATAGTTTCTGGTAAAATATAAAAAGGGGATAGGCTTAATTTGCTGGAAATTGGTTGTTGAGTGTTATAAATACGACCTTTGCTAGTATATGATATGTTTAATCTTTAATTATATGATTAATTTTACGGTTTTAATGGAGATCTGGGTTCAAGTTAGGCTTTGAAAATCGCTAGTAGTTATATTACTAAAACCATATGGTTGTTATTAAATTTTTAAGGTGTAGTTGGAACGTTATTGTGTGTTCATTTTGACTGTAATTATATTTCTTAATGCATATAGAATTATATGTGATACATAGATATAAATAAATTATCCAGAGCTTAAGGTTAATGTATATATTATCCATCAAATCAAACGTGTAAAAAGGTTGTTGGTTTTTTGTATAAGCGGGAATCATTTAGGATTTTTTGCAAATAGGTATAATCGATGTAATCACATAAATTAAAAAAAATGAAAGATGCGTTTTTTTATCAATATATGATAGATGCTTTGTTTTTAAAAAAAAATACAAAAATAGGGGCAAGTTGTTGAGAATTATCATTTAATATAAACTGTACAGATGAAGGGTTGGTGCGCACATCTCAAGGACTGGTTTATACTAGTCAAGCTTTGGATTGCATATATTAACCCCTGGGTACTGTACAATTAAGTATGCCTCAATTTCACTCTTTTTTGGTTTTTTGTTTTTGTTTTTATTTCCAATATTTATATTTTTTCTATGTGGAAGGCAATTTGGACATTTTTGGATAGTTAAGCATTCTTCAACCTACAATATCAGCATAAGCACTTTTATATGCATGTCCTTGGAATTGACAACCACCTCTTCCTATTATGAGGGCATTAGAACCAAACTGCTTGGGCTGGGTCTGAAGCTGTCCCTTGATTTTTCATTGGTCCCTTCCCCAGGCCCTTTATTTGGATGTTCCCTTGTTGTTGGAGTCTCAAACCAAAGCCTTGTTTACTTATGATTCTAATATGAATCTTTTATCTCTAGGTTTTGGCAATCTCATTTTTGTACCAACTCAATATCTATGATTTTTTCATATGAACTATTAATTATACACAAGCTATGGGTTTAGGTTGGGCTTCAAAAATCGCTAGTAATTATATTACTAAAACCATATGGTTGTTGTTAACTTTTGAGGTGTTGCTGGAATGTTATTGTGTGTTCATTTTGACTGTAATTATATTGCTTAATGCATATAGAATTAGTTATGATACATATATATAAATAAATTATAAGAGCTTAAATTTATTATTCGTCAAATCAAACGTGTAAAAAGGTTATTGGTTTTTTGTGCAAATGGGTATCATATGGGAACTTATGCAAATAGGTGCAATCAATGTAATCATTTAAATTAAAAAAATGAAAGAACCGACAACAATAACAATTAATATATGAAAAATGCCTTTTTTTTTTAAAATACGAAAATAGGGGGTAAGTTGTTGAGAGTTATTATAAAATGGGTAAATTTTGAACTATAGAAATGAAGAGTTGGTCTGTACATCTCAAGGTCTGGTCTGTACAGATCAAGCTTTGGACTGCACAGATTAAGTCTTAGACTGTACAATTAAGTCTACCTTAGTTTCCCTCTTTTTTGGTTTTTTGTTCTTGTTTCCAAGATTAATAGTTTTTTTTTTTTGGAAGAAAATTTGGACATTTTAGGATAGTTAATCATTCTATGGCCTACAATCTCAGTATAAGCATTTTATATACATTTTCTTGCAATTGGCAACCGCCTCTTCCTGCTGTGAGGGCATTGAAACGAAACCGACCAGGACTACGCTCGGGCCAGGTCTGAGGTTGTACCTTAATTTTTCATTGGTGCCTCCCCTAGGCCCTTTTTTTAGATGTTCCCTTGTTGTTGGAGGCTTAAGCGGAAGCTTGTTACTTATTTTTTTAATATGAATATCTTATCTCCATCTTGTTTACATGTATATAAATAAACTATACAAATTGCCAAGTTAATATATATATTATCTGTCAAATCAAACGTGTAAAAAGGTTATTGATTTTTTGTGTAAGTAGGAATCATTTGGAAATTTATGCAAATAGGTGTAATCGATGTAATCATATAAATTTAAAAAATGAAAGAATTGACATCAATAATGATCAATATATGAACTATGCCTTTAAAAAAAAAATACAAAAATGGGGGTAAGTTTTCTAATTTTTGTGATTACATTGATTATAGCTACTAGCATAAATACCACGACAATTCCCACTTGCTTTAAAAACTAGCAACAACCTTTTTACACATTTGATTTGACAAATAATATATATTAACCTTAAATTATGTATAATTACTGCTTCTTCTTAAACAAAATAATCTATAACATGTTTATCCATTTTATGACAAATATCAGCAACTTAGCTCCCCATGTTCGTAATTTTAAAAAAAAAAGCATATTTTATATATTCAATTCTTTCATTTTCTAATTTATGTGATTACATCAATTATAACTATTTGAATAAATTCCCTAATGATTCCTGCTTGTACAAAAAAACCAACAACTTTTTTATACGTTTAATTTGACATGTAATATATATATATATATATAAATTAACCTTAAGCTCTACATAATTTATTTATATATATGTATCATATCCAATTCTATATGCTTTAAGTAATACAAATACGGTCAAAATGAACACACAACAATTTAATAACAACCATATGCATTTAGCAATATAATTACTATCAATTTTCGATGCCCAACTTGACCCATAACTTGTGTATAATTACTGGCTCATGTTAAACAAAATAATCTATAAGATATATGTCCTTGAATTTCACTTTTTTCAAAACTAACATTATTAGTTTGAAAAAAAAGCTTTTATTATTATTATTATCATAAGTTCTTTCATTTTTATAATTTTTATGTGTACATCGATCATAACTATGGCATAAATACCATGGCAATTCCCACTTGCTTTAAAAACTAGCAATAACCTTTTTACACATTTGATTTGAAAAATAATATATATTAGACTTTTTCCATCACTCAAACACGTTAGCGAGGTTCTTGAACACATAGCCAAACGCCAACGAGTTCCAAGACCCCCGTCTGCGTGTTACTGGAACTCGTTTCTAGGTTTCTTCTCCATATAAGATTCTTTCATATATTGATCATTATTGCCATCAATTCTTTCATTTTTCTAATTTATATGATGACATCGATTATAGCTATGGGCATAAATACCAAAGCAATTTCCACTTGCTTTAAAAACTAGCAACAACCTTTTTACACATTTGATTTCATAAATAATATATATTAACCTTAAATTGTGTATAATTACTACTTCATGTTAAACGAAATAATCTATAACATGTTGATTGTTAGTGTCAATTATTGCATAGATTTCTATTTAATTTTCATAGGATTTATTAGAATTTTTATACTTTATTATTTATAATTAGTGTTTTATTAGGATTTTAATTTATTAGCTTAGTTTTATTTCATCTTTTTTAGTTTCCTAGTTAATTTATGCATTTTTTGGTATGTTTTTGTAGGAATTTTACTTTCCTAAAGAGTCCAGGATTCAAGCCAAAAATTAAGGACCTCGTTGGATGGGGTTTTAAAGGTGAAAAATTATTGTTTTTTTCCTTGAACGATTTTACGGTATTTTTCTCTATAAATAGAGAATTGTAGCTCTAGGTTAAGGGAGCCATTGGAGGAGAAAAAGTACAAGAAACCCTAGAGATTGAAGGAACAAAAAATTGAAGACTTGAAGATTGAAGATTAATCATAATTATTTCATTCTTCTTCTCTTTTTTTTATTTTTAATATTGGTTTTTCTTGTGATTTCTCGGAGATTATTGATAATATGTTAGGCTAAATATTTTTTTGTTAGGAATTGATGATCCAAATATGATCTAAGTTTCCAATTTAATAAACTCATTAGTTGTTGCATATTGTGTTTTTTAATCTTAATGCTTGTTGTTGTTTAGCCACCAATAACATGATTTCAATTGGAATTATGCATTGAGAGCTAGTAATTCTAATTGTCCTATAAACACAAGTTTAACTTACTCAAAATTAGAGAAAATTTGAGTTGATTAAATTCTCATTGAGTTGTGCTTCATAATTCATTATTTTGACATCTAGGTGCTTGGATTGCATTGAGAATTGGGTTTTTATTGCCTTGATTGATGATTGTGAATTTAAATTAATTGATAATTAAGAAAGACTGATTGATGCTTTAGAAAAATTCAGGTAGCTTAGTGACTGTGAGGTGATTTAATTCCTAGCAAGCTTTGATTATTGATTGTTTATTCTTTAGATTTGAATTTTTTTTTTATTTTATAGGTTTATTTATTTGCTATTTTAATTTCATTCCAAAACTTATTTATTTGCAAGCCTTAGAACATTAAGAATTAGGTTAATAAGCGATTAGAACGAGTCTTTGTGGAAACAATATTTTTTATACTACTTGACAATATTGTGTGCTTGCTGTTTTTTGCAAAAACATTTATCCATTTAGTGACAATTATCAACAGCTTACTTCCCCATTTTCGTATTTAAAAAAAAAGTATCTTTCATATATTGATAATTATTGTTGTCAATTCTTCATTTTTTTTCAATTTATGTGACTATATCGATTATACCTATTTGCATAAATTCCCAAATGATTCCCACTTGTACAAAAAAACCAACAAGCTTTTTATTCATTTAATTTGACGGATAATAAATATTAACCTTAAGCTCTATAAAATTTATTTATATATATGTATCATATCCTATTCTATACTTTTTAAGCAATATAATTACGGTCAAAATGAACACACAACAATTTAACAACCATATGCATTTAGTAATATAATTACTATCGATTTTCGAAGCCCAACCTGAACCCATAACTTATGTATAATTACTGGTTCATGTTAAACAAAATAATCTGTAAGATATATGTCCTCAAATTTAGCTATTTTCAAAATCAACATTATTAGTTTCAAAAAAAAATTGCTCTTTTTTTATTATTATCATCAAATCTTTCATTTTTATACTTTTTGTGATTAGCTATGGCATAAATACCATGGTAATTCCCACTTGCTTTAAAACCTAGCAACAACCTTTTTACACATTTGATTTGACAAATAACATACATTAGCCATTTTTCCATCACTCAGACAAGTTAGCGAGGTTCTAGAACATACAGCAAGCTTTCTAGAACACACCAACGAGTTCCAAGACCCCATCAGCGTGTTACTGGAACTCGTTTGTGGGTTTCTTGTTTTTTCATGTATTGATCATTGTTTTTTCATTTTTTAAAGAAAATTGGAGCCCAAAAATTATAAATGCACCCAAACATCTTAACTAGATTAACACACCCTTAGTGTTACATCACACTTATGTTATCCATTATTAAAATTAAATAAAAATAGAAGAGTTATACAAAGACAATCAAAGGGAAAGACCTTAAGAAACTTAACAAAAGTGATAGGAAGGCTACCTATTGTAATAATTACAAATAGAGCTATTGCAAAAGTCTAGAGCCGAGTCCTACCATAGAAGAGAAGAGGTAGGAATCCCTCATTTAATAAGTGAATCAGCAGTAGTATTGCCTTCCCTATAAATATAGGTCACTCAAATATTCATTTGAGAAGTGTAGTAAAGACACTAAAGCCATTGCTTCATAATCTTCCAAGGGACCTGCTTTGAGCGAGTATGAAATAAGTGAACAACCAGAGTGGAGTCACTCTCAATCCATAAGGAATGCCAACCTTTATGCCATGCCACATCAACTACATATATTGCTGCATAGATCTCAGCCACATAAGCAAAATTTTGGCCAATGCTAACGGCAATAAATCCCGTGGAAAACCAGCAGAGCTTTTAAAAATACCACCGAAACTTGCTGCACCAGGAGAGTCTGTAGAAAACCTATTTGTATTGACCTTTATACAAGCACTTGGAGGCGAACAAAGATAATATTTGGAGCAATCATTGATTTCCCTTGAATGTTTAAAAGCTTGATAACTCGCAGATCATCAACAGTGTTACTCATTCTGCCAATATGAAAGAAGTCTGTTTCCTTTATTGAGCGCCAAATTAACCTCAGAGCATGATGAATGTTGGAAGTTCAGACTCAAAGATGGCAACATTCCTAAACTTCTAAATTACGAAAACTATATTAATAATAGCCAAACACCATAATGCTGCAATTGGGGAGCTACAAGAATGTTGCATGGCATCCAAGATAAGCTCTAATAAGGATCCCGAGAGGTGAATACTTTTACTAAAAAATTGAGAAATAGCCCACCAGACAACAAATGCAAAGGCACAACATGTACATAAATGCTCTCCATCCTCCACTTGAGCAGCGCATAATGGACAACGAGATGCAAAACGAATGCCCCTCTTTGTAAGATTATTATCAGTTGGAAGCAATCCAAGAATGTCTTGCCAACATACAAAGGATCTTGATGGTGGTAAGAATTCTTTCCAAATGAAAGAATGCCGTAGAACAAGCAGCTGAGAGAAACGAATATGCTCATACATATTTTTGACTGAATGAAAACCATCTTTATCAGCTATACAAACATATATATCTATATAATTTTTAATAGAAGAAACTGCCACAATATTTGTTTCAACAACAACATTGGAGAGATAAGAAAGCTACCAATGATCAAATAATCTTCGTTGTTCATTAGTGGGAATATTAAGTTATGTAGCAGCTGGAGGAATAATCCATTCGTCTGTCCAAAAGTTAAGATGATAATAGGAACCAATAAACTAATGAATTTCAGAACGAAGACTTACATTGCTCCACTTGATTGAAGACCACACTGATGATTGAAAATAAGTATCACAAGGTATCCCAGAAGGGAAAAGAAATCTTTGGCGGAGAACTTTCATAGGATGCTTAGGTTAGTTAATGACTTTCCAAGTCATTTTGCTTAACATAGCTTCATTAAGATACTGTAATTGCTTTATACGAAGGCCTCCTTCCTTGAACAGCAAACAGACTAACTTCCAAGGAACTGTAACGAACTTCTTTTTCGTAATTGAACCAATTTATAAAAAATTCTACATGAGAGCAAAGCAAGAGGCCAAGGATAAATGGCAAATGAATGAAGCAAAGAGCTAGTGATAATTGACTTTATGAGAGTCAATTGACCAGCCAATGATAAAAAGCTTCCTTTCCATTTGGAAAATTTATTACAAATTTTGTCAGTGATTGTCTTTAACCATTTTCTTTTGGGGGAACCAACAAATAGAGGCACACATAAATAAACAAAAGGTAAAGAGCCCCTTCTCATTTCAACCGTCAGATGAAGTTCAAAAATGCGTTGAGCATTAATAGTCGTCCCATAATAAATCTCTAACTTTGACCAATTGACAATTTGGCCTAAAAGTTGCCCATAAAGCTTGAAAACTCCATTAATGGCCTGGATACTACAAAGAGAAGCTTTACCGAATAGAAGCACATCATCAACATATAAGAAGTGTGTTGGAAAATAAGAGTTCCTAGTGTGGAGATAGGAAAAATTTCACCCTAATAAACCTTAGTCAAAATCAATATACTCAAATAATCCTCCGTAAGACAAATTACAAAGACGAGGAGAAAGTGGATCGTCTTGTCGAACCCCTCTTGAACAAAAAAATAACCCTGAGCAATGCCATTAATCATAATAAAGAGTCTAGAGGAAAAAACAGAAAGAATCCAATCCCTGAATTGTAATGAGAAATCGAAAGCTTCCAAAAAATCTAGAATAAAATCCCAGTCCATTCCTACATCTAAGACTGAGGGGGTGAAACCATCTCTTTCTTCCTCTATGCCAGAGTCACCTGCAACAACAAAACCTAAAAAAGTTATGATAGTACATTCTTTTTTAGTATCTTAGTATGATTTTCATGGGTATACTCAATAGAGTTAGAGGGAGTAGAAGATGGTAGTGTTATTGAGACTAATAGTAATGTTATTCCCTTGAATCCTATAATTTTCCTTAGTGAGACATGGCTACTATGCATGGCTTTTAGCATCAAAGTTCTATGTTATTTATGTTAGGAGGAAGGTGGAAATCATGCATGTATACTTATCAACTGAAATATGCCCTCATCCCTAACTTCCCTACCCATTCTCCTAACCGTTTCCAAAATAAGCTTATAAAAGACGGACCAAATATGAAGGCCCCTAAGGTGGAACCTAAGGCCGCAGTTGTGTGTGGAAAAATTTGTATTTTTTTTAATTCCTATTAGATACTAACAAACCTAATTAAGATCCTACTACTTTTGTATAGTTTGAACTTCCCGAGCCTTTTGAATATTCCTCTCCTACCACTCAACAAGTTCAATTTTAGGTTTACCCACAACGGTATAAGTTTTGGGCCCAAATTCGACTGTTCAAGGCCTTAAAATAGGCTTTAAAGTTTTGTGTTCATTTTTACTTATCATTTGGCCTTTTTGCCTTTTTCTTTTAGGGTTATTTTCTTAAACATTATTTATTCGTCATATTTAGGGATGTTTGAGACAGTTTTGATGAAATTTAATAGAATTTTCTATTGTCCCCAATTTTTGCTATTCTTTTGAGAATCAATGATTTTTGGATGCCTATTTCCTGTTATTAATCATACTCAATAGGTTTTATAATATTAATTCTCTAGCATTCTTATGAATAAACAAAGTTTTAATTATTTCCCTAATTATTATAGCTTTTGCTACGTCACGGAGGAGGTGGTCAAGGTGGGAAGGGTGTTAGCGCAGGTGCTTCTTCATCCTACAAATGAAGCATTCCTACATCTAAGATTAAGGGAGTAAAACTATATCCTTCTTCTTTTATGCCAGAGTCACCCATAACAGTAGAGCCTAAGAAAGTTGATGTAGTACTTTCCTCTTTGGTCTCTTGTTGTGATTTTCATGGGTATACGATGTAGAGTTAAAGGGAGTAAGAGATGGTAGTGGTACTAAGACTACTAGTAATGTTATTCCCTTGGAGCCTATAATTTGCCTTAGTGATACATGGCCATTATACATGGCTTTTAGAATTAGAGTTCTACATTATTTATGTTTGGAGGAAGATAGAAATCATACATGTATACTTATCAACTGAAACATACCCTCCTCCCTAACTTCCCTACCCATTCTCCTAACTATTTCCTAAATGAGCTTATGAAAGCGGGACCAAATATGAAGGCCGCCCCCAAGGTGGAGCCTAAGGCTGTAATTGTGTATGGAAATATTTGTATTTTCTCTAAATTGCTTTTAGATACTAACAAACCGAATTATGATCCTACTACTTTTTTATAGTTTGAACTTCCTGAGCTTTTTGAATATTCCTCTCCTACCTCTCAATATGTTCAATTTTGTGTTTACCCTTAACAGCCCAAGTTTTGGGCTCAAATTCGACTATTTAAGGTCTTAAAATTGGCGTTAAAGTTTTATTTTCATTTCAGTTATTATTTGGCCTTTTTGCGCTTTTCTTTTAGGGTGATTTTCTTGAACAATATTTATTCATCATATTTGGGGATGTTTAAGATTGTTTTGATAAAATTTAATCAAATTTCTATTTTTCCTTAATTTTCGTTATTCTTTTGAGAATCAATAATTTTTGGATGCTTAATTCTTAATATTAATCATAATCAGCAGATTATAAAAGATTAATTCTCTGGCATTCTTATTAATCAATAGAGTTTTAATATTTCCTCTAATTGTTATAACTTCAATTACGTCACGAAGGAGGAGGTTGAGGTGGCAAGGGTTTCAACACTGGTGCTTCTTTATCCTCCAAATGAAGCATTCCTACATCTAAGATTGAGGGACTGAAACTATCACCTTCTTCCATATGCTAGAGTCACCCGCAATAGTAAAGCCTAAGGAAGTTGCGATTGTACTTTCTTCTTTGGTCTCTTATTATGATTTTCATGGGTATACTCTTTGGGGTTAGAGGGAGTAGGAGATGGTAGTGTTATTGAGACTAATAGTAATGTTATTCCCTTAGATCCTATAATTTTCCTTAATGATATATGGCCATTATGCATGGAAGTTCTATGTTATTTATGTTTAGAGGAAGGTGGGAATCGTGCATGTATACTTATCAACTGAAACATGCCCTCATCCCTAACTTCCATACCCATTCTTCTAACTATTTCCAAAACAAGCTTATGAAAGAGGGACTAAATATGAAAGCCACCAAGGTGGAGCCTAAGGCTATAGTTGTATGTGGAAAAATTTATACCTTTTCTTAATTTCTTTCAGATACTAATAAACTAAATTTTGAAGTTTATGATCGTACTACTTTTATGGTTTGAACTTCCTGCGCCTTTTGAATATTGTAGACGGTGGGGTTTAGCACACATCCAAGATTTTAGCAATTATGACATTGTTTGAGCTCAGGGCTCCAGGGAACACACTAACCATATCACAAAGACATGGCATGGAGATGAGGAGTCGCCATCCAGGGTAATAACTGAGACAAATCGAAGGTGGTGGTAACTTGATTCTCTAAAAGAGAGTTAGCACCACAACTAGAAAATTCTGGGTACTGAATACCAACTTCTTTTAGTCTCATGTTCATTTATAATTACTTTATGAATTACTACCTTATTCTCTAATTACATGCAATTTCATATAAACCCTAATTTTAGCAATCAACACCCAAGGCAACTAGTCATGAAATTACACATAAAAAATGCATTCATACAAGACAAAACGTCCCTAAGTCTAAACTAAATTGATTTTAATTTAAGTTAGTAAAGTCTGCATTTTATTTACAAGTGAAATGGAAACTAAAGGTGGGCCTACCATTTTATTAAATTAGTGAGCTTAAATCTACAAATTTTAATTCTAAAGAAAATGAGCCTAAATCTATTAAATTTTAAAAGAAAAAAAATTAAATTAGGTATTGGGCCTAATTCTAATCAATGTTAATTAAGTGAAATGCGTTCTAAATCTTTTTATTTTTAAAAGAAATACTTTAATGTGCTAAGTTAAGTCAATGTTAATTTTAATTAATCTAAAAAAATGGACCTAAATTGATTTTAAATTAATTAAAACCTAACACCAATTTTAAAAGCCTATTAATTAATTATGTTAATCCTAACGTGGGCTTGTGGCCCAAAACGCACAAATATATAAATAAGCCCAAAAAATAAAAATAAAAGCAAATAATAAATCAAAACAAATATACTGTGATTTCTAATCCTAATTTCAATTTACATGCAACCTAAAATTAACTACTGCCATCATTGATTTTAATTAGGATTTTACCAAATTGAACCTAATTTACTAATTAATTTTAAAGTGCAGAAAATTAAAATTCCACTATTGGGATTATTACAATGATCTACTGAAAATAAAAATAAAAATTAATTACAACCCCAAAAATAATAACAAAATACAAAGAATTAAAATAATATAAAAAATACAAACTAATAAAAAGAACTACATTCAAATACAAAATTTAATCCATGGTATTCCATCGAGCTTCTTGGTTTGATTATTGATTCAATCACTCCAATGGATTCATGTCACCCATCCATCACAAGCACAAACATAGAAAACAAAATAAATAAAGATTAGTAATTAAACAAAATAAAATCAAAATCAAAATCAAATAGAAATAAAAAATAATGAAATGAAACAAATAGAAAAGAATAAAAAGAAATCAAAGAATAGAAAAAC
>CATIWM010218270.1:0-26388 GCA_949671775.1 Mallotus repandus
GGGCAGCAGCAGGCAAGCAAGCAAGCACGTGAATGTGGGTGGACTCTTGACCGAACCCGGCATTTTTCATTTGGGTTTGGGACCTAATCCAAGTGATTTGTTTCTGGCCTTGGATCCGACCACGTTTTAGCAGCCTACTCAATCATCATATCATATTTTATTGGATAAATTCATTACGTTTGAACTTTGACACTTTATTTTATTGAACCTCTTAATTTTTATTATATTTAATTAAGCCTTTAATCTTTTATTTTCACATAAATTAAAAATAAATTAAACTGAAATAATAAAATTGTAAAATAAGTTCTATTTATCCTATCAAAATTGTGATGTCGGTGATAAATTTTAACACTGAACGTATCATTAGAATTACCAATTGAAACATATAACCTCCATGGACATTTTTTTTTACACCTTACCCTCACCTTTTTTCTTTCATTCTTCACAAAATGTATCTCTAAACCTTTCATAACAACATATTTAGCAACATCGAACTTGAATTGTTGCACAATTTCATCACTTGAATCTAATTTGTCCTTAATTTATGCGAAAAATAAATATTGAGAGTTTAATGAAATACAATAAAAATTAAGGAGCTTAATAGAATAAAGTGTCAAAGTTCAGGACGTCATAATAGATTTATCATATTTTCTTCTAAACCTATATTCACTGTTTTGGTTTGAATTTTAGAATAAATAAATGATTTTTAAAAAAATAATTTCATTTAAAAATTTTAAAAAATAGTTTACAGTTTTATTTTAGTGGCCAAAGGTATAAATTGGAGCCTAAAAATTGGGTCAAGGATTGGATTGGACCTTTATATTTTTTTGTTTCTATTTGGATTTTTTTTTTTTTTTGCAAAATCGTCTCAAATTGGACTTCATACAGACGAAGTCCAAACAGATGTTACAAACATACACAACTGAACTCGTGGGATCCATCAAAAGGGTCAAATTGGAACTTCAACTTTGTAAATTAAGACATATTGTACATTTACTAAGTACAATTAAGTCTTATAACTATTTTTAGTATAATTAAGTCCTACAAGTTAATAAAAAATTAATTTTAAAGGTTACTAACAAAAAAAAATTGATAAAGATTTTAAAAAAAATATATATAACATAATTATAAAGTTTTAAAAGTTTTTAAACCTATAAAATATATATTTTAAATTTTTTCTTAAATTTAAAAATTTTTACAATTAAGTGATATATATTTCAAATAAATAACCAATTTCATTCGTTAATATAAATAGCAAATTGATAATTAATCCAAAAATTTAATTTTAATGGTTGACTAAAAAAATTTTAAATTTCATTAATTAGTTTAAATTTTTAACTTACACAATAATTAATAAAATTTTTTTTATTCAATTGTTAAAATTAAATTTTAGATCAATTATCAATTTGATATTTATATTAATAAATAAAATTGGTCATTTATTTGAAATATATATCACTTGATTGTAAAGTTTTAAAAATTTAAGAAAAATTAAAAAATATATTTTAGAGGTTTAAGAACTTTAAAAATTTTATAATTATGTTATATATATATATATATATTTTAAAAAAATTATCAATTTTTTTTGTTAGTAACCTTAAAATTAATTTTTTATTATCTATAGGACTTAATTGTACTAAAAAAAAGTTATAAAACTTAATTGTACTCAATTTAGGTCCAATGTAGCTTTATTTACAAAGTTAAAGTTCCACGTTAAAAAAAAAACTTCAAAGGGTCCAATGTACAATTAGAATAAAATGTGAAGGTCCAATTTGAATCTTTGGCTTTAATAAAAATTAATAATTATATAATTATAAATTATTATTATTATTATTAAATTTATTCTCATAAATTTACAAATTTATTAATTATTAAATTATTTAATATTATATAATTAAATAATATTGTGTAATTAAATATTATATAATTATTCAATATAAATTTTTAAATTATTAATAAATAAATACTAATTAAATAATTATTAAATTATTAAATTATGGAGAGGCCAAGTAGCCCAAGTCCACAGCACGTGGTGCAAACCTAGCCCTGCTTCATCTCTCTCACGCACACATACAACACACGTTGACGTTGTGATAGTAAAGCTGCCATCATTTCTTTGTTTTTGCAACTGCAAGTCTGCAACTACAAACGCCGCTCCTATGGCAAGCAATGAATCTGATCACGATAGCAGAGAAGAAGACGACGCCTCTCAGTCTCACGCTGATGACGAGCACTACAAGAAAAGTTGGCTTTAGCAACCAAATTTTTAATCAATTGCAGAAATGCCATTGTTAACCTAGTTAACACAGATTGCAGCAATCAATCAGTAATGCCTAACTCCTAACTCCTTCCCTTGAGAAGTGAGATTTTTCATTTTTGAATCAGCTTTTGCATTTGATTCACCATTCTAATTTTGGATTTTTTTCTTCTGTGCCTCATCTCATCTCATCAACACTGTTAGTTACTCTGTTTTTTAATTTACCCACCCTTTTCTTTTTCTTTATAACTTAAATTGATATTGCTAAAAAAAATCTTCCTCTATGCATATGGATATGGATTGCAGGGTGATCTATCGCTATGATGAATTCGAGACGAGGGCTATTGAAAGGTTTTGATTTTTCTTGTCTCCTTGTTTCTTTACTTTCCAGTTTTCACTAACAGTTACTGCTAGTTGCTAATTAGGTTAATTCCTTCCCCAAATGAATCACTCTCCAGCTTCTTGTTTCACTAATTTTACCACTTCTTTCATCCCTTGCAGGCTACATCATTAATCCAACTTTTTCTGAATCTTAGTTTCTTTCTTATTCTTTCCATTTCTATCGGCTGTCCTTTGGCATTTCATTCCCCATTGGCTCCTCTTGTTGCTAGCAATTCCCGTTTAGCTAATTTAGTGCCTGGAATTGCACCGCCAAATGTTCAGTCTGTACTTGCCTATTCCAATTTTTACTAGTAACTATTCTTTGCATCACCAGATTGAGCTTGCTACTAAATGACAATCTTAGTTATATTGCATGGGAGATCTAGAAAAAAAGTTCTTTCTTTGGATCACTTGCTCAAGTTTTTGCTCCTTGATTTTGTTCGCACTTGACATATGGTTAGATGATATTCGAGGTTCTATGCTCTAGGTGTTGATTTTTTTCTTTTTTTCAGGATTATGTGAAAAGTAAATATGCAAAGGCCTTGGTAATAATCTGGTTTCAGACAGATGCTTTCAGAATATAACTCAGATGTAATTCTCTCTTGTTTTAAGTTGTATGCTGCTTATAAGTTTCTTCAATCAGGATTCACTAATTATACATACATGTGGATCGACAATTTTAATTTGGTAAATTAACTCATAGCTTCATTTACGACACAAAGACTTGTAAGAGCCTAGACTTCTAATTCATGGTCATCGTGGAAAATCTGTTTCTTTATTGTGGTAATTTTGATGATCATTCTGCAATATTTTTCCTGATCAATCAATTGCATGCCTGTTAAACAAGTAAAATTGTGGTTATATATGTTTCAAAAAAAAAAAATTGATCGAGACACGGGTGAACATAGACATGACATACAGATTCTTTGTCTATGTGCCTTACATTTATCAGCAGTATATTAGTTTTCCTTGTAGATTTAACAAGAGGTTGAAGCATATTTTCCAGTTTTAGATTCTTTAAGGTCCAATGCTACACAAAATAGGAGCTCATCAGTTGCAGGCATCCTACTGCACTTATCTATTCATGTACATCTTACTTAGTATGGGTTCCGCTGCTTATGCTTTGCATGCTAATGCATTAACTCTTGTGCAACAATGATCATCAGTTGCTAAGGTACTACTTTCTAATTCTACTAATGTCATCATCAATCTTAGAGCCATTAATAGCTATGAATATGGGTTTATCTGTTACGTTTTTCTTTCCCTTTATTTTGTTTTATAAACTTGTCTTCTACAAACTATTTGACAAGCAAAACAATTTCTGAACAGGGGAAGTTGGTTGAATTTGCTAAAAATTTAGCAGACTTTGTTCCTTCTGGTGGAAAGAAAAATGTCGTTTGGCTTTCAAAGCTTTAATCATGTATTTTGAGAATCGTTATCTTAGGGCAAGTATTTACCATTTTGCATTTGTTTTTTCAACTTGGCTGTCAGAGAGAGAATAATTGCAATAATCAAAAGAAAAAGAAAAAAATGCTAGTTTTTTGCTTTGGATGTGCTCATTCTTGTGATCAAATATTATGGTCAATGGCTTCAGATATCTGGAAACTCCATTGCATTTTGCAATCATTTGTTGTGTGATGTACAGTATTAGTTTGTAGAATACCTGTTTAGATAGTTCGTTCTGTTTACACGTTTAAGGCAATTAGATGTACTAAATTGAGGATAGGATCTATGTTCTGATGGATATTTTAAGTTTCACAAATGATTCTTGTTTCCCTTTTCTGTTTCCATGTTTACCTTGAAATAGGATGCATGCTAATTTGACAGCAAAGCCCAGATCTGCACATGGGGTATTCTTTATTCATCATAGTAATTGCCTTTTACCATCTTCATTTGCGTGCTCTCTCCTTTATTATTCTTGGTATGCTGAATGATTCTTTGTTTTTTTGTAGGATGCAAGACATTGAACTTATGCACATGCGCTATGCCTTGGAATCTATTGTTTTAGCGCTAGGAGTAATGGGAAGGTATATGACTGATGAAAGAGAAAATCATCATCAAGCAGCTTTTTGCCATTTCAAAGACCTGAGGAACCATTTGGAGGCTATTATAAATATTCCCCGTAAGGTCACTTTGGGGTTGATACTTTGGTAGGAATTATCAGAATCTTGTATTTTTGTTTAATGGATAATATACATTAACACTTACTAAACAATATAATTTTCTTGAACTTAAATGTATATAATCGCTTGTAATTTCCTATAGTTTTGAATGCATGTGTAATGTGAAATTTATGAAATAAAAATTTAAAATTTTAAAATGATTAAAAAATGTTTATATAAAAATGCTTTTCAAATGTCAATATAAAAGTATTGTAGTTACAATTGTGATTGTTCTTTAAATAATACTGAACAAATGTTACTGTATATAATACTGAACAAATGTTGCCGTATAATCAGCAATATTTTATAATCGTTGCAGTAAACCATTTTAATGTATGCAGGTTTTTTGTTATTTTGTAAATATTGTTTTAAATAATTAGAGTAATATTAAAAAATATCAAAATAAATAGTGCTAAAAATAATGTTTAAAAATATATACCAACGCTTATAAAAAAATATTTTACCACTGTCACTGTAAAGTATTTTTCTTGCAGTGATTTGTGCTAATTCTCCATTTTGGTTCTAAATTCTTTTATAAAGCATTTTTCTTGCAGTGGATTGTGCTAATTCTCCACTTTGGTTCTAAATTCTTTTCTTAAGCAGCACATTTCTTTTCTTTTCGATAGTGGATGGACCACTATATAACACTAACACATCAGATATATAGAAAATAGATATTAAGTTATCATAAATTCCTTTTGGATGCTTTTATAGTTCACGCCTGAAAAAAAAAAAAACAAAAACAAAAACAAAAATAATTTGATTGTATACATTCATTCCCATCTCCAGCATGCATTTTTGACGTTGTTAATGAAGACAAATCTTCTTTAATCTTTAACAATGACAATTTTTCACACAATTAAACCTCTTCGATCAACCTCAGTTTATCTATAAATACCTCCCTTAGCTCTTGCATTTTGCCACACCAGAGATATCTACTAATCATAAACTTGCATCTCTATCTTTCTTGTTCATTCATCACCTTTGATATTAACTTTCTTTCTTAAGGCTACCATGGATGTTGTGACTTTGGAAACAGAGGTTGTTACCAAAATCCCTCCTGCCAAGATGTTCAAGATCTTTGTCCTTGATGCCCATAAGATTATCCCCAAAATTCTGCCTCAAGCTATTAAGAGTATTAAGATCAGTGAAGGAAATGGAGGGCCTGGAACCATTAAAAAGACAACCTTTGCAGAAGGTTAGTTTGACTTAAAATATGATTGTCCTTGTTATATTTATAGTTTTTTTTTTGGCATTTGATGTTTGTATTTCACAGCAACATGTGTTTTGAGTATTAATTAATAAATTAAGTCTAGTAGATTTCATGTAGGAAAACAAAACTATCCTAACACTTGTTTTTTTATAAATAAAACTCGAACTTTGAGATTTTATTTCAAAATATTCAACTTCTCACAATTAGAACCATTTATAATTTTCTGATATAATCTGACATTTATTTTTAACTAATTAATTATTATTGTTATTCTTGTAGGATACGAAATCAAGTACGTGAAGCACAAGACTGAAGTACTTGACAAGGATAATTTCATACACAAGTTTAGTGCAATTGAAGGTGATCCATGGATGGATATGGTAGACAAAATTTCTTATGAGACAAAGATGGGGCCTTCTCCTGATGGGGGATCCATCTGCAAGAAGATTGTTAAGTACTATCCAAAGGGCGATAACAAGATCGATGTTGACAAAATCAAAGCTGATGAAGAGAAGGGTTTGGGAATTTTCAAGGCTGCTGAAGCCTATATCTTGGCAAATCCTAGTTGTTGCAACTAAAAAGTAACCATGTCCTATGACAGTTTCCTTATGTTACTGTCGACGGCCGAAACTAGTTTTGGACCGAGTAATAAAAGCGTGATTGTGTTGCAATGATGGCGTGTACTGTAATACTGGATTAGAGTCAAACTTATGTTGCGAACTAATAGAAATAAAGATGCAATGTTTTGATACCTTTACAGATTTTATGATGACCAATAATAGTATATATTAATTTTCTACACCCCCCCTATACTCAACGTGACAAATCAATTTGCTTCATGGTTTTTCGACCTTCATGTACCATCACAACTGTTAGAGAGCATAGGGAGGTTTGAGAGGAAAAAAAATATTTAGATAAAAGAGGAATACTTAGAAGAAATATTTTTTTTTTAATTTCAACTTGATAACTTGATTTTCGGGATCTTCGAGTTCTGTAATCAAACAATCAACAAAGATGTAAGGTGGGGTTTTCCCCACAAACCCTCCAATGCTTAAGTTAGAGAGAATAGAGAGAGAATTTAGAGAGATAAGGAGAGAGCAATAAGCTAAAGAAATAGAATGAATAGTTGAGAGAGAAGTGAGGAGTATTTATAGAGAGTATAATGCTCAAACCTGAGAGGAATATGATTCCTCTTCTATGTAGGACTTGTTCCTATTTAAGAGGTTTTCCATCCTGATCCAGGACTCTTCCAGATAAGGAACTCCTTTTCCTTCTTGACGTGGACATCCTTGTTCTGCAAGTAACCTTTTATTTAGGAAAATAAAGTATAATTAAATAAGAATTTTACCTGAGGGGTATCAAAAGTGCCCCTTACAAGTCTGGTCAGATATTTATGTTCGAGATTTCTGAAGTTTAATATATATGATGACAATAACTCGGAGGAGAGACAGAGGATCGCATGTTGATGCTGAAAGGTGAGCTGAGGTGGCCAACCTTAGTCACTGAAGGTTGAGATGCTCGGTATCGAGTCTTGAAATTTTGGATGTCTGAGTGAAATAAAGAGATGCTAGCTAGACTTTGTACAGATGCTCGGCATTAATACACATTTTCGAGGGATTAACCCACCAGTGTTGTTGTAACACGCAGAATGGGACTAGCCAGTGCTAGAGTTTTGAGGCCTCAGTGTTGGAGAGCGACGTGAGGGTGTTAGTTTCCATATATACTAGACTTTGTGAGATGCTCAGTGCAATATAGTGACCCGAGGATGTGAGTTTCCATATATACTCGACTTTGTGAGATACTCGGTGTAATGTAACAACCTAAGGATGCGGGTTTCCATATATACTCGGCTTTGTGAGATGCTCGGTGTAAAATAGAGACTTGAGATTTGGGACAACCGGTAGCGAGATGCGCGATTTGTAAGTTTCACGCCTTTTGATATGCTTTTGAATTTTGAATTTGTGTAACTGTCGTGTCTGTTCATTTGTCAGAAGAGGAGACATTTCAGTACTCCATGCCATTGAAGAATCACGACAGTTGAAAGGAAAACTGTATTGATAATCGTGCTAGTAATGAGTGCTTACGGCAGGGATGTGTTGTCCGATTTACCCTTGAGAGATGTCTTTTGAGCATTCCCCCCTAAAGGTGCCTGATGTCCTTCTAAATTCTTTTTTTTTGCTTTATAAATAGCTAATTTTGTTGCAGAGAGAAACCCTTACTACGCCTTCTTATTCATTTTGCTTCTTTCACTGTCTCATGTGCTTTGCTCGCTCATCTGTCTTTTGCTAATGTTTACTACCAAAATTTCTCGAATTGTCAGGTGAACATTCTTCTATTCTCTTTAGTATTGCTTTTCTTTTTCTTCTTACTCTGTGATGGCTCTACAGGAACAAGTGAAGTCAGATATATTCGAATCCAGAGTGGATGAGAGTATGTTGGAGTGGTATAGGCGAAAATATAGTATTCCAAATGACTTCTTGGTGCACACGGATGAGAGTAAGTTAGTGTGTGGTATAGGCAAAAATATAGTATTCCAAATGACTTCTTGTTGCACACTATTGAGATAGGATTTAGGGCTCATGAGCCTTTTATAGATATGGTGAGGATGGTAGTGTAGGTAGACCAATTAAAAGGTGGTTTGCAATTTCCTATGGATTCGTTTGTTAAAGCTTTATTAAATAGGTTTAATATCACGCCTGGGCAACTCCATCCCAATAGCTATAGGATTTTAATAGGGTACATAGAGCTTGCACATAAAGAGAATAGAGAACCGGACTTAGAGATGTTTCTGTTCATGTATAGTTTAAATAAGAAGAAAGGGGAACTGACCTTCTCATTGTCAGCTACTCCAAATAATAGTGTTTTTGTCAAGCTTTCGGATTTACATAAGTCCTGGAGGCACAGATTTTTTATGGTTGAACATTCCTCAGATTTTATTAATATCCAGCGGATGTGAGTAGACGAATGTCATAAAGTGAGGCGTCTGCCCAGTCTACCTAAGGAAGATAAATAGCTGGTGTGCTGATTGCATGAAGAAAGCATAACTAAGGGCACGTTTACTGAGAATCACTCTAGTCGATACATTCGACGAGTCTATTCTGGAGATAGGACTGTAGCTGGTAACTTTCGAGCTTCTGAAGGTATATTCTGACTTTGTCATTTCATTTTATTTTGTAGATGGCTGATTATTTCACTTTTGCAGACGGAATGAACATTGCAGATGATGAGCAATCAAAGTCGCTTAGGTTAGACCTGGACATCACAGACTTGACCCAGGAGGAGGGTGATCCCGAGGTTCATTTTAATCCACCTTCAACAACTGTTGAAGATCTAAAGATGCCTCCAGTGTAGGTGGTGGCTACTGAAACCACCAAAGTTCTAAGAAAACACACTCGGGAGCTAAGTCTGGATGAAGAGGAGCTGGTTAAGGGGAGTGGGTTATTCGTCAAATGTCCCCGGATCCTTGAATGTTCAGACACGAGGAAATTTATCCTCCAAAAGATGAATCCTCCGAGCATTCAAAATGCTCAAGTTCGAGATTAATATGTTGAGTCCTTATGTCTTCCGAAGGATATATTACGGTGGATGGACTTGGATAAGACGAGCTTTTCAATGCTCTGATCTCACAGACACTGGAGGCACCTGTCTGAACCTTTAAGTTTGCATTTATTTTAAAGTTTTTTTATGCTTGACGTTGTCCTTTTTTAGCTGGTACAAGGGTTGTTTCTATGGAAGGACAACTAATACTTCCTGAGGGGTGAATCAGCTCAAAGGAAGAAAAGCTTTGTTCCGTTGAGCTGGAATATGAGAATAAGCTTAATGCGGTAAAGCATGCTCTGGGGATTGTCGAGACCGAGCATGCGAAGGGGAAATATGAAGTTGAGTCTTGCCAGAGAAGGATCAAAGAGTTTGATCATACCCAAGCTTAGCTGACCAAAAGAATTAAAGAGCAGGATGCCAACTTGGATGCTTTAAAGAAAAAATTCGCTGAAGAGAAGGATGCCCGGGAGGAAGACTTAAAATCTTACAACGAAATGGTAGCTGGGTTTCTCAAGGCCTACAAGTCCGAATCCAGGAGGGTACTGCTCATTTAACACGGAGATCTAGACTTCTCTGAGCTGGAGAAGTTAATGCCTAGTGATCTAGCTAGGCTGGCTTCTGAGTCAGAGGCTGCAAAGAAGTCTACTTTAACGCGGTGAAAAGACCTGAAGGCTATTGGAAAGAAAGTTATTGCTACAAAGGGGGCTACTTCTGAGCAAGCGACTAAGCCTGAAGGTGCTGGAGAGAGATTGTCTACTGCTGTTGAAACAACTAAAAGTCAACCTTCTAAGAAACCGAGTTATGTGTCTGTCGATGTTGAATTGCCTCTAGAGTCTGGAACTAATGTGAATGTTGAATAATTTCTTTCTTTTTTTTAATGTAGAATTGCTTTGAGAATCAATGGAAAGAGTACTTTTATTTCTTTATTTCTTTATTTGAGTACAATTTTTGTATTGGTAATATTTCCTTAGATTGTCTGAGTTCCAATATCTGGGTAATTCTTTACCCTATAAATTTTGTATCTTGTATACACCCTCAGTAGTTTTTTCTATAATTTGATAAGGGCCTTCCTAGTTGGGTTCGAGTTTGCCTATTCCAGAATTGCCTTTGGCGATGTCCGCTCTTCTCAGTATTAGGTCTCTGACTTTGAATTATTTTAGTCAAACATGTTTATTGTGATGTCCAACGGCTCTTAATTTCTGAGCTTCTGAAATAATGGATGCTCATTCTCTTCTTTCTTCTAGTAAGTTTAGACCTATTTGAGCATTATTGTTGTTGATCTCTGGGTCCAATTCTCCTGTTACTCTGTAGCTTAATGACCCGATCTCCACAGGGATCACAACATCCATTCCATAGGTTAGTCTGAAAGGTGTTTCTCCGGTTAAATTCATGGGTGTTGTTCTGTATGCCCAGATAACATTATTGAGTTCTTTAACCCAGTTTCCTTTCTTTTCATCCAACCTCTTCTTTAATCCTTGCATAATGATTATGTTGGTAACTTTCGTCTACCTATTCGTCTAGGGATGAGCTACTGAGGTTAACTTGAGTTTGATGCCCAAGTCTGAATAGAATGTCTTAAGTTTTTCATTGTCAGACTACTTTCCATTATTTGTGATCAGAGTGTGTGGTATTCTAAACCTGCAAATGATTTCCTTTCAAAAGAAGTGTTGTATTCGAGCCTCTGTGATGGTTGGAACTGCCTCGATCTCTACCCACTTGGTAAAATGATCAATGGCTATGATCAAGAACTTCTTTTATGATGTTGAGACTGGAAATGGTCCCAGAATGTCCATCCCCCAAATAGTGAAGGGCCACGGGCTTCCAATGGGATGCTGGATGTTGGATGATTTATGATTCAGCCGAGTGAACTGCTGACATTTGGGACATTTTTAGACAAGTTGTAGTGCATCTTGGGATATAGTTGGCCAATAGTATCCTTGGAGCAATGCCTTTTTGACCAGCGAGCTTTTGCCATTATGAGCTCTATATATTCCTTTATGGATTTCTCTGAAAATATAATTGCCTTCTTCAGGAGATACACATTTTGACCATGGGTGAGACAAAGGTCTTCTGTAAAGTTTCCCTTTATACATGGAGTAATGAGTAGATTTGAGTCTTAGCTTCCGAGCTTTAAGTTTGTCTTGAGGTAAGGTGCCATGGTTTAAGTATTCAATGATTGGCTTCATCCACTCTGCCACATCCTGAGTGTTCATAATTTCCACCTCTTTAATGCTTGGCTTAGTCAGTTCCTAAGTTAGCTCGAGCTCATTGAAGGTTTGACCATCTTCTGTCGTTGATTTTGTTCACAGGTCTGCTTCCATGTTCTCACTTCTGGGGATCTGCAGTATTTTCCATTTCCCCCCTTCTTGTCCAAGCTTCTTTATGAGCTATTTTGCTTTCTCGACGTATTTGACCATGCTGGGCTCTCTGACCTGGTATGTCCCTTTGACTTGGTTAACCATTAGTTGAGAGTCAGAGTAGACTTTAAGATTCTCGACCCTCACCTCATTGGCTAACTTAAGTCCTGTAATCAATGCTTCGTACTCAGGTGCGTTTTTTTATGGCATTGTACATGATATTGACTGCATATTTTATTCTGACGTTATTTGGTCCCATGAGAATAATCCCAACTCTAGATCCTTGAGCCCTAGACACTCCGTCAATGTATAACTTCCATTTCGGGTATGGTACCGAAACTGCTTCTTCTACTGTCATCTCTTGGATGAAGTCTGCCAGTGCTTAAGCTTTTATCTGGTGGCTAGGCTCATAACTAATGTCGAACTCACTTAGCTGAATTGACCATTGGACCAATCTTCCTGATGTTTTGGGCCTTTGAAGGATTTTTCGCAAGGGAAAGTTGGTTCAGACTACGATTAAATGAGCTTGGAAATATTATCTGAGCTTTTTAGATGTATGGACGACCATCATGGCGAGTTTATCCAATTTGGGATACCGGACTTCTGAGCCTCTAAGGATTTTTCTCACACAGTAAATTAGGTTTTGTTGGCTTCCTTCTTCTCGAACCAATACTGCGACAATAGATTTATGTCCGATGGAGAGATACATATATAAAACTTCATTTAGAATTTGCCTGCTGAGCAATGGAGGTGATGATAAATTTTTTTTTATTTCTTTAAATGCTGCATGACATTCATCATTCCACTCAAATCGTTTGGAGTTTTTTAGAGCTTAGAATAGGGGTAAACATTTCTTAGCCGAGCAGGAGATAAACCTTCCAAGAGATGTTATCTTGGCATTAAGCTTATGGAGTTCATTTAGTGTCTTAGGGGTTTTCATGTTGAGAATAACATTCATCTTTTCTGGATTTACCTCTATCCCTCTGTGTGAAATCATGAATCCAAAGAACTTTCCAACTTTTACTCCAAAGGCACATTTATCCGGGTTGAGCTTGATCTGGTATTGGTCGAGAGTATTAAGAATTTATTTAAGATCCTCGACATGTTGTTCTGTGTGCTGGCATGTCATCTACATATACTTCCACATTTTTCCTAATCTGACTTTTGAAGACGTGATTCATCAACCTTTGATATGTTGCTCCGACATTTTTCAGTCTAAAAGGCATGACTCTGTAGCAATAAAGACCCTCATGTGTAATGAAGCATGTTTTCTCTTAGTCTTCCTCTTTCATTAGGATTTGGTGGTATCCTTGGGTGGCATCAATAAAGCTATATAGGCTGTAACAGGCTGTTGAATCTACTAACTGATCAATCGTTGGTAAGGGGTAGCTGTCTTTGGGTATGCCTTATTCAAGTCTGTGTAGTCGACACACATTTTGTACTTACCATTGGCTTTCTTGACAAGTACTATATTAGCTACCCACTCTGGATGTTTAACTTCGCTGATAAATCTGGCATCTTATAACTTCTTGGTTTCCTCAGTGATTACCTTTTGTCTCTAGTAGGCGAACTTTCTCTTTTTATGAACTACGGGTTTGGCTCCGGGGTCCCACAATCTCGGACGCTTGTGAGGCGAAGCTATTTGAATGCTCGTGCAGAACCTTACCAATCTCTTTGCTGATGTGCTCATCAAGTTCATCACTGATTCTGACTATTTTTCCTTCAGCTATTTGTAGAGTCTGGACCTGATCAACGGGTTCTGGGTTTACTCCTTGCTTTTCTGCTTCTAATGCTTCCAAAGGGAATGCTTCCATTCGTGGCTTTACTGCAATTTAATAGCATTATTTGGCCATTCACTGATCTCTGTGTATGATGATTACTCAGTCTTCTAAGGGGATTTTTATAATTAGACTCCTAATTCTTATGGCAGCGTCAATCTTATACAGAATAGGTCGTCCGATGATCCCATTGTAGGTAAGTGGGAGATCTACCATATTGAACAAAGATCTAATTGCTTTTGTATCCCCAGTTTCCAAATTCCACTTCTAGTTCCACCACTCCTACTTGCTGGGTTGTTCCTCCACAAAAGATGGTGATTGAATTTTTGATCATTTTTAAATCAGTGATTGAACCTCCCATGGCCTTGTAGGCATTCCACGAGAGTGCATTAACAGCACTACCCTCATCTATCAGAAGTCTTTTTACCAGATAATTTTATATGTACATACTCACAACCAGGGAGTCATTATGGGGATGTTGGACATGTTCCCCATCATCATATCCAAATATGATGGTCGGCCTTTGTTTAGGTACTTGGTATTCTTCCCTCCGTGGTCTTTTCATCCTTTTCTCATCTGGTGTTTTGCCTCTAACGATCATGTTAATAATTCCAGCTACTTCATTATAAGCTTTCTTTATATCTAGGGAATCCTCAGCTCAATCACTCGAATCTCGAGTTCTTGTGAATCTCTCAAGCTTCCCATTTTTATTAATTGTTTGATCGACCGTGCAAGATCTCGGCATGCATCAGTTTCATTCCCGAAACCTCGATGATATTGACAGTAATTGTTTCCATCTAGTGCTCCTCTCCTTGGAGGGGTTAGCTTCTTGGCTGGAGTTATGCCTACTCCGTTTTCTCTAATCCACATGAAAATTCTTGACCTGGAAGCATTTAGGGGTGTAAATCCCTCAGTTTCTCTTCTGAATCCTTCTGCTGGGTTCCTGAATTTTTGTTTGGGGAGCTGGATGTCTTTTTTTTATCAGTTCTTTCATTCTTTTTGAAAGGAGGATTTTTACCATCCCTTTGCAACCTTCTGTCATCATCCCTTTGCAACCTTCTGTCATCACCCCTTTGCAACCTTCTGTCATCATCCCTTTACAACCTTCTGTCATCATCCATCTTGATTAGTTTGGTAGCCATGGACATGACCTCTATGAAGGAACGTGGCTCTTTTATCAAGATCTTATCTTTGAGCTTTCCCAATCGAGTTCCATTCTTTAGTGCCTCGATATCCACCTTATCACTTAGGTTCTCAATTTGTATGGCCACCTTATTGAATCTGTCCAAGTAGCTTCTTAACGATTCATTAATTTCTTGCCTGCATGTTCGAAGATCATTTATGCTTTAGGCAGGAGGAACATTGGTGATAAATTGCGTTCTGAACTTCTCAACCAACTTTTCAAAAGACGAAATAGAGTTCTTCGGAAGCTGGTGAAACCACCTCTAGGCAATTTTGGTGAGCATGCTAAGGAAGAGTTAGCATAGAATCCCGTCGTTAACATTCTGGAGCATCATTTTTGTTCTAAATGATGACATGTGATTGACTGGATCTCCGATGTCATCATACTATTCCAATTGAGGTAATTTAAACTTGGATGGGATCTCCTTCTTATTGATTTTGCTCATAAAAGGCGTTGTTCCTTCCAGTACGCACTCATCATCCTTCCTTGGTCATGTTCGAGCCTTATGGATTACTTGTTCCACTTTATGGGCTATTTGGGAGTCATTTAAAACTAGGTGGCTTATACTAGACTCCCCTTCCAAATCTTTCCGAGCTTCTTTATCCCGTCCATGAGCACTCTGGGTAGCTATAGGTGGTAAGTTCACATTATTTTTTATATTATATGCTCCGAGGTTATTTTTTTTGGATAAGGGCATTCAATTGTTGTTGCATGAGAGCCATTTGAGCTTGGATACTCTGGATTATCGCCTCTTTATTCACCAAAGGCAAGTTGAATATCTTGGTTACTGTGTTTTGATCTGGTGTGTTTGTGATAGGGGTTCCTAAAAGACTTAGGAAGGGCACTGAAGGAATGGTTCAGTTAGCATGATGCAGAGGAGCATAATAGGAAAGTCGGTGCTTGGGGTCATCCAACCCTGGGTGACTGTGGATGACAAGTATGTATTAAGAGGGATTTGAGATGACAGCCCTATATGATGAATGAGAGCTGGATCAATAGGTAAGATAAGAGCGGATAGGTTAATTGGAGGTATAGGGGCTGATGGGTTGATGGGAGCATCTGCAGCCGATCCCGGGGTATTAATCTGAGTATCCGTGGCTAGTGGGTTGGACGTCATGGTGTGAATTTTGTTTTAGCTTGGCAAATGATGATGGCTTTTTGACTTAAGAGGTTCCCACAGACGGTGCCATTTGATAACTTAATTTTCAGAACCTCCGAGTCTTACGGTCAAACAATCAACAAAGATGCAATATGAGGTGTGGGGTTTTCCCCATAAACCCTCTGATGCTTAAGTCAGAGAGAGTAGAGGGAGAATTTAGAGAGTTAAAGAGAGAGCAATAAGCTAAAAGAATAGAATGAATAGTTGAGGGAGAAGTAAGGAGTATTTATAAAGAGTATAATGCTCAACTTGAGAGGAATATGATTCCTCTTCTATGTAGGACTTGTTCTTATTTAGGAGGTTTTCCATCCTGATCCAGGACTCTTCCTGATAAAGAACTCATTTTCCTTCTTGACTTGGACATCCTTGTTCTGCAAGTAACCTTTTATTTAGGAAAATAAAGTATAATTAAATAGGAATTTACCTGAGGGGTATCACAACTCATACTTCAAACTTAAGTACAAGGGGTATTTATAGGTACATATTTAACTCTTATACTCTAAAATACATATAGCATAATTAATAAACTAATGTTGAATTTAAATACTTAATTAATAAATACACATTGAACTTAAACACTTAATAAACTCACACATTGAATAACCATATGTTGAATCATGCACACACTAAAATGTAAAGACTTTTTTAGAAAACGTAAATTAATATTTAACAATCCCTTTAATCTGTGCTTTTCTTCTTTACTCTAAGCAGTTCTCGTAATTAAGTGACTTTGTAAAAATATCTGCAACCTGATCCTGTGTCTTTACATACTTGAGCTCCACTTCTTTCTTTTTGATGCATTCTCTAATGAAATGATACCTCGTATCAATATACATACTCTGATCATGAAGTACCGGGTTCTTTGCTAATGTTTATGCAGACTTATTATCAATGTAAATTTCTATAGCCTCTTATTGCTTCAAATGAAGTTCCTCTAATAACCTTCTAAGCTAAATAGCATGACAAACACAAGATGTTACAACAACATATTCAGCTTCACAGGTTAAAAGAGTTACAATGGATTAATTGCTTCTTTGAACTCCAAGTAATAGCATAATTGCTCATGAAAAATACAAAATTGGTAGTGCTTTTTCTATCATCAACATCTCCCACAAAATCACTATCACTAAATCCAACAAGCTTGAAATCAATGGATGAAGAATAAAGCAACCCATAGTCAATTGTACCTTTGAGATAACGAAGAATCCTCTTTACAGCTTTCATGTGAGTAGATGTAGGAGCTTCCATAAAACGACTTATCATTCCAATCGCAAAAAGAATATTTGGCCTTGTACATGTTAACTATCTCAAGCTTCCCATAAGGCTTTTGAATAAAGTGGGATCTTCCTTGTGTCCTTCATCGAATCTTGATAGTTTGATTCCAACTTCCATGGGTGTGTTCACAGGATTGAAATCAAGCATTTTAAACTTCTTTAATACTTCTCTTGCATAGCTTTCTTGTGAAATAAAGATTCCATCCTCTATTTGCTTTAATTCCAATCCCAAATAATAAGACATTATCCATATATCTGTCATCTCAAACTCTAATGGCATAGCTCTCTTGAAATCTTCAAATAGTTTTGGATTGGTGCCGGTAAAGATAAGATTATCCACATAAAGACAAATAAGAAAAACATCTTTGTTTTCAAATAATTTCATATAAAGAGCATATTCATGAGAGTAACCAACAAACCCATTATCTTAAAAGTACTTGTTGATGCATGTATTCCATGCTCTTGGTGCTTGTTTTAAACCATATAGTGCTTTCTTCAATCTCAACACTTTATCCTCATGGCCTTTAACTACAAAGCCAATTGGTTGCTCACCATAGACTTCTTCTTCTAGATAGCCATTTATAAAAGATGACCTTACATCAAGTTGGCAGATCTTCCACTTCATTTGGGTTGCTAAAGAAATCAATAAATGAATTGTCTCTATACGAGCAACAGGTGTAAACACTTCTTCATAGTCTACTCCATATTTTTGCTTATAACCTTTAGCAACAAATCTTGCTTTATTTCTCACCACATCTTCATTTGCATTCTTCTTTTCCTTATAGACCCATTTGACACTAATAGCTTTATAACCTTTGGGAAGAGTTGATAATTCCCAAGTTTCGTTCTTCTCAATTGCATTGATTTCTTCCTCTATAGCTTGCCTCCATTTTTCATCTTTCACAGCCTCTTCAAAGTTTAAAGGTTTACTATCTGCAAATAGATAAAATAAATCATTAGCAGTGATTTCTTCAGTTTTATCATAAATATCAGACAAACTCCTCATTTTCTATGGTCTTTCACTAGAGCCTCCATTATATGAAAAAGAAAAAGGAGAATGAGGTGGAGTAGTAGCAGGAGGTGGAATTGTATCTGGAATTAGTGTTGTGATATCTTTTTTAAAATATTGAAGAAAATCATAGGTGCTTTCTTCTTTTGTCTCCTAATCCCATGTTGCTTCCTTATCGAACTCAGCATCTCAATGCACCATGATCTTGCCATTGCTAGGGTTGTACAACTTATAGCCTTTGGAATTTTGATCATAGCCGATGAAGACATATTTGACACTGCGATCATCTAGCTTGGATCTTTCTTGTTGTGGCACATGAGCATATGCAATACTTTCAAAAATTCGCAAGTGAGTGACACTAGGCCTTCTTTTACTCCATGCCTCTTATGGTGTTTGATCTTTGACAATTTTTGTAGGAGATCGATTTGATAAATAAACTGCACAAGAAACAACTTTTGCCTAAAACTATTTAGGCATGAGTTTGGCTTTCATCATACTTCGAGCCATGTTGAGAATAGTTCTAATCTTCCTCTCAACTACTCTATTTTGTTGTGATGATCTCAGAACTATCAAAGGATGACAAATGACATATGATTCATAAAAATCACTAAACTCCTTTAATGTGAATTCACCTCCCCGATCAGATCTCAAAGCCTTAATTGGGTAGCTACTTTCATTCTCCATAAGAGCTTTAAAACTCTTGAATGCTTCAAATGCTTCAGATTTCTATTTAAGAAAACAAACCCAAGTCTTCCTACTATAATCATCAATGAAAAGCAAAACGTATCTATTTTTACCGAATGATGATGGCTTGATTGGTCCACACATATCGGTACGAACAAGTTGAAATGGCTTGGTTGCTCTTGTCATGGCTTCTTTTGGAAAACTCCTCATTGAATGCTTTCCAAGTAGGCATGCTTCGCATAGATGATGTTGGTGATTAATAAGAGGCATTCTATTCACCATGTACTTGTCTCCCAAAAGTTTAAGTGCCCAAATCTCATATGCTAACGCCATGTTTCATCTCTCACATCCACCTTCAAGAACTTCACTTCAATTATCTTAAGATTCAATAAAAACATTCTATTTTTTGATATAGACACTTTAGCAATCAAATTTTCATTTTGGTCTCTAAGCCAAAGACAATAATTTTTCATGTTAACTTCATATCCCTTATTAAGAAGTTGCCCCAAACTCAAAATATTACTTTTTAGTTTAGTAACATAGTAAACATCATGAATAAGCTATGGATCCCACTTTTAGAAGAAATTAGAATATAACCTTTCCCACAAATTTGAATCTTTGAAGAATCTCCAAAAGAAACATTGCCTTGCACCTTTTCATCAATACTTGCAAACTTCAGTTTATCTCCACACATGTGATTGCTTGCTCTATTATCTAAGTACCATGAGCTTTCTTCGTTTCTTCATCTTCTTGCTTGTTAATAACATTGATTTGTTCATCGACATGCACCTTTTCATCATTACATTCCCAAGCATAATGGCCAAGTTTATAACAATTGCAATATTCAACATTAGATTTATCATACCTCCTCTCATTTGGCCTTGGATTATTGGCTCTTCCTCTTGCACTTGCTCTTCCACAACCATTAAATAGTTGATTGCTTCTCTCATTGAAGTTATTATAATGACCTTTACCTCTTCCTCATTGTCTAAGTCCACGACCACGTCCTCTTCCTCATCCTATATAAGTAGTTCCTCCATTATCATATTTTAAAGAAACCTTCGCTTTAAGAGCATTCTCCAATGGTTCATCTTTCCTCCTCTTAATTTTTTCTTCATGAGCTTGTAAAGATCCCTCCAATGTTTAAGAGTCATAGAGTCTAAAACTTTAGATTCCTTAATGACACAAACCACATAATCAAACTTTGGAGTCAAGGATCGAAGAATCTTCTCTACCACACTAACATCTTTTATTTTATCCCCATAACTCTTCATTTGATTCATAATAGCCTTCACCCTTGAACAATAATTTGAAATTGACTCAGATTCCTTCATGCATACAGCTTCAAAATCACCTCTTATTAATTGGAGTTGCACCTTCTTTACTTTGTCAACTCCTTGAAAGGAATTTTGCAAAATCTCCCATGCTTCTTTTGACATGGTTGCATCGACCACCTTCTCAAACATTAAATCATCCAAAAATTGAAGGATGAGAGTGAGGGCTTATTGATCTTTCTTCTTTAATTTTGCTAATGCGTCCTTCTCATTTTGAGAAAAAGTATTCTCATTTTAAGGTTGCTCATACTCCTTTTCTCAAGTCTCCCATACATCTTGTGAGCCAAGAACAACTTTCATGCGAAGACACCATGTTTCATAATTTTCTTTTGTGAGTCGAGGAAATTTAAATAAATGGACTCCATTATTTTCCATTTATCAAAAAGAAAAACCAAGCTCTGATGCCACTATACTGGAGAGGAGAGGGAGGTTTTAGAGGAAAACATATTTAGATAGAAGAGGAATACTTAAAAGAAATGTTTTTTTTTTAATTTATTTAAACTCATACTTCAAACTCAAGTACAAGGGGTATTTATAGGTACATATTTAACTCTTAAACTCTAAAATACATGTACCATAATTAATAAACTAATATTAAATTTAAACACTTAATTAATAAACACACATTGAACTTAAACACTTAATGAAATCACATTGAAACTCACACATTGAATAACCATACGTTAAATCATGCACACACCAAAATGTAAGACTTCTTTAGAAAATGCAAATTAATATTTAACAACAACATTTGACACGGCAGGCCTAAGATCTGGTGAGCGATTAGTGCATATGACCTCCAATTTCAGGACCATGATGACTTGTTACTGCTCATGAGACTTGAAGTTGGTTAGTCTTATACTCCAATGAACAGAAACGTCAGTTGGTGAGCGTTTCAACATTTATGAAATGTTTTGAAACCGAAACGTCAAAAAAATGTCCCCATAATGTTTTGAGACCATTTTCATAAAAATAAAAACGCGTTTCACTCATTGGAAACACGTTCCTAAGAGAAAAAAAATATCAATTTCTAGAACTTTAAACATAACACAACTCCAAAATGGAGGAAAGTTAAATTTAATTCCAAATCCAAAACAAATTTAGAATGAAAAATTAAGAACAATTGAAACTTCAAATCTAACAAGAATTGAAAAAATCCATTGAAGAAAATTTATAAAAACATCAAACAAAAATAAACACTTAAACTCACTTATAAATTGAACTCCAATTTTTGAATTTTGACAGGGTAAAATTTAGATTCTGATAACCCATAGCTTTACTCGCCATTAAATCTTCAACTTCATACAAAAATAGAGGAGGAAAAGCTTTACCAATCTTCAACATCTTCAAGCTTTACCCATAGCTTTACCCATTGTCTTCTTGAAATAGTAAGTTCTACCACCAACTATCTTTCTTGAATATGTGTGTTTTTATTTGATAAGTTCTCTCCCTTGTTAAAACGAGAAAGGATAAGGTTCATTTAAGCCGCCCGTGTTTACCCCAAAGCTTATATAAGCCATCAATTTTTTTTAGGCTCAAATTAATTAGGGTTTAATGAAAAATAACTTTTTGGCCCTTTACAAACGGGGACAAAATTTGAATATAAACGACCATTTTCTTTTGTTAATGTGGATCCCATTCTGAAAAAAGTAATTTGGTATGGAATCTTTGACAAAACTCTAACGAATCTTTAAATTATGGGTAGAGGACAAAAATAATTTTTGTTTTTAACTATTGGCCAAACTCGCACACCATAATTATACGAGTCGACAAGTTATATAGAAGTGAGTAAAGTATCGCTCCCACAAGGACTGATACTAAGCACTTATTAGTCTTAATTGTATTTTATTTAGAGCTTCTAAAAGTAATTTGAATAAAAGTTATTAAGTAAATAAAATAACCAATTAAACAAACATTAAGCTAAATGGTTAAGGAAAAATCAATATATGAACAAGGTTATTAGGGGATTAAGCACCACATCATCATCAAGTAAAATGATAGAATAAATCAACTCAAATGCACATCTCAGGTTTTTCAAAGATCATTGTGCACTCTTTCTCAAGTAATACTCAACTCAACATGCATAAATCATATGAAACTCAAAGTTACGGCTTAACTCTCATCATCACCATAAAAATAAGCCAACATTAAACATACAAGGCATTAAGCAAAACCCATAAGAGAATTAGATAAAGTTAAGCTTTCTCAAGTCATTTAACCAATCTAATATGTGTTTGTGGGTCTATTAGATCTACCTTTTGTCAATCTAATATGTGTTTGTGGATCTATTAGATTTACCTTTTGTCAATCTAATATGTGTTTGTGGGTCTATTGGATCTACCTTTTGTCAATGTATAGATCTAAAAAAGAGTTGTATCTGGCCAAAACACAACATCCAACAAGTATAACAAACATAATATGCATTAAGGAAGAAATAAAATCTATCAAATTAACTTGAATCAAATGGGTCTCAACATCCCAAAAACTAAAAGTAACTAGCCACTCATGGCTTCAATATTCAACATTCAATTCCATAACAACCCAAAATAATATTAAATATAACAATCAATACAGAGAAAGAAATAGAAATGTGATCAAGAAGCTTGAGATTCTTCAATGGTAGCTCTCCTTTTTAGCTTCTTTTTCTCTTTTTTCTCATTCTTCTCTCTCTTGGTTATTATGGGTGTGTGTAGGTGAGTGTGAGAGAATCCCCTTGGAAAATCATGGCCTTTGTCCTTATATAGCCTCTTCTAGAACGTCCTTTCACCTCCCCTACATTTTCTTTTTTAAAATATGTACACCTCAGCATGTTCTATGCTAGAAATGAGCTATGTGTGATCATGCATGAGCTGCAATTGTGACAGAGGGGCCTCTTTGTGAAAGGTTGGTGTTCATTACTTCATCGCGCTCACCATAGAAGATTTGACTACCAAGTTCCCACGATCATGCAAACCTCGACATCACAAGGGGCTCCTGGCTTCTACTAACTTGCGATCACGCAAGAGTCATGATTGCCCCAGAATACTGGCTCTACTTTTGCTCTGCTTTCTTCTTTTTTTTTTCTTGCTCTATTCATCACCAATCACCTCCATTACTTCTTTTCCTTAGAAAAACAAAAAAAAATATAAAAGTACCTATTTTTATAACTACATTACTCTAAATGCATCCTAGAATGAATGAATGAATGTGAAAATGATTCCTAAATCTATATATAATTTGGCACCAACATTAACATTCCTGTTAGAGCCATAAAAGAAACACTTGCAGAAATCTAATACCATATTATAAAAGAACAAAAAAATAACAAATGAAATAAAAATGTCATGGTGAAGCTTCTACTGAAACTTCATTCCACTTTTCACAGGAAATAATTTGGTAGCATTCCTAGCCTAGATACATCCATAAAAGAGATAAAAAAAATTTCAACATTATGAATAGAGCATAAGATTGCCATTCAAAAGAAGACATGGATGCTAATGGAGCTGGTTCGGATATAAAGAAATTGTGATCAATTATAAAGTTATAACAAAAAGCCCCTCATTTGAGGCGGGTTTTCAAGGTTCTTCCTTTTTGAATTATGAGGTGGTGAACACTCTTCTTTTAATTGTTCACCATATTCCTTAAACAATCAATGCCAGCTTCTTATCGCTAATGATGTTGCACAAGGCAAACAAGCCTAAAACCATTGAAACAACAAAAAAATTATTAGACATTATTTTCTAAGGCTATAGAATAGTTAGAAAATTTTTTTAAACTCCAAATGCTTTGTCAAAGTGTTATAAGCAAATCTCAAAATCCTCGTCAAGAATTTGAATTTTCAAGAAAGATAACATAAATTGAAAAGTGAGCAAATCTCAAACAGATTCAGAAAGTGAGCAAGTCTCAAATAGATTCACACAATCACTAACCAAATAAGCATGTGCAATACCAAGCTCATCTTTACACCCACAACCAAGCTGAATTAGCTCCATAGAAGAGTAGTGGTTGCAATTTCTATTGTCCCCTCAAAATTCAAGTGGCAAATCCTACAAATTGTTTCTCCATCACAATCCTTAAAACCACCTCGTTCCTTTTCCACAATCACATTTCACATTAATCACACATAATTGCTTCTCTCCTTTAGACACCTTTGTCTTTGACTTGTCCACCATTACTAATGTGGACATAGAAGAGCAAGCAATTCGGTTCTTGGAAAAAATATGAAAAATTGAAGTAGTGGCAGTTTCATAATTAACTGTAACTTTGGTGTTTAGGATTTTGGTGATTCAAAAGCCCAATTTGATTGGAAACGGGCCAAGGATCAGGAATCAAGAGCTTTGCTCGTGAGCTCCATTATTTTTAGGGCAAATTCCTTCGTTTAGGTCTTCAAAAAGGTAATTTTGTGTTTTACTTGTTTTAGAATTCTTATTTCCTAGTTTGTTTAGGATTGTTTTAGGGTTTTCTATTTAAGAATTTTTGTTTTGGCTTTTGGACGTCAGTTTTAATAATAGAATTTGACTCTTTTGAGATTTTCCAAAATTCTTTGAATTTTGATGCCCATTTCCTGAATTTGAGAATTGCAGGTTGTAGAAGATTAGTGATTGGTAGTCGTGCACGATTCAATAATCACTAATATTTATCATACATTCTTTCGCTACATCATTTTAGTATTAGAGTTGTGCTCCTCAGATAAGATGTCTTGTAGAAGACAGCAACAACAACCCCAACAGCAACGTGTTGAAGAAGTTTATGAGGGTGATGACCGTCGCTTTGAGCAGCGGTTTGAACAGTGAATGGAACAGATGGATCAATGGATTGACACTATTATGGAACAACTCATGGAGAGAATGGGTGAGTTGTTAGCCAATCAAAATAGGGGGCAACCGAACCAGTGATGGATCCTTAATGTTGATGACCTGAGGAATCCTTTTGCTGAACGAAACGATGATGAAGATGACTATGGTGAAGGTTATTATGACATGCTGCATAGACATCATCGATAGCATGACGAGAATGATGATAGGAGATGATGGGAGGCAGGTATGCTAACTAAGATCCCTGAATTTCGTGGTTCCTTAAAACCAGAAGAATTCCTTGACTGGTTGGCTATGGTGGAAGAGATCTTAGAGTTTAAGGGGGTGCTAGAGGCCTAACGAGTACCATTGGTGGCAACCAGGTTTCGAGATAGGGTAATGGCTTTATGGCAGCAAAATAAACAGACCCGAGTCCGGTTGGGAAAGTAAAAAATCACGACTTGGGAGAAGATGAAGAAACAGATGTGTGCCACATTCTTGCCTTTTAATTATCAACGTTTAATGTACCAAAGGTTACAGAATTTGAGGCAAGGGAACCGTTCAGTTAATGATTATACAACTGAATTTTACCAGCTAATTGCTCGCTATGAGGTGCATGAGACAGAGGAGCAACTGGTTACTCGATATATTGGGGGTTTAAAAGAACAGATTGTAGAGACAGTAAACATGTTTGATCCTATGTCTATTTCTGTGGCGCACCAATAGGCTTTGCAGGTCGAAAAGAGGCAACCATGTGGTTTTATACAAACTTCTGGATATGGGAATGCAGGAGGTAGTAGTGCTGTGAGTCGTGTGAGTGGCGGAATGGCCCAAGGGGCTACTGCAACCAAACAAGGGGTAGTGCCAACCACTGCATAAAAGGCTTGTTCGAGTAGTGGGATTAAATGCTTTACGTGTGGAGAAGTGGGTCATAGGCAGTCTGAGTGTAAAAAGAAGGAAAAAAAGTAATAGTTGTTGAGATAGATGAACAATATAATGATAAAGAGATCGCTGACTTAATAGGCGATCTGGTATTTGATCAAGATTCTATTGATGAGGAGGTCATGACTGGTGATGGAGGGGCTACTTCGGTAATGAGGAGGTCCTGCCTAACACCTAGAGCAACTAATGATGAATGGTTGTGAAATAATATTTTCCAGTCTACATGCACTATTAAGGGAAAAGTCTGCAGATTTGTGATTGATGGAGGTAGTTGTGAGAAAATAATTACAGCAAAGGCAGTCCAAAAATTGGGGATTCAGACTATAAAACATCTTAAGCCTTA